>JAJIZL010044818.1:15414-27694 GCA_023969395.1 Amblyomma maculatum
GTGTGTGTGTGTGTGTGTGTGTGTGTGTGTGTGTGTGTGTGCGCGCACGCAATTAAAGGAACACAGTATTTTCAGGCAATTAGAATAAAATTTTACCAATCAATCTCCTAGAAACATTTTTCTCCTGCAGAATTTCTCTCGACACTGAAATCTGATGTGAAAAGTAGCATCCATGGAAGACGCTTACCTGTCCTGCTGCAGCTTCCCGTGATGATGCATGCACTTTCTGAACAAATATATTGGGTGGACTACTGTTCATTATTAGCTTAGAGCCTGACTTTATTGTACTTATTTCACAGGGCACACACGCGTATGCAACAAGTATACTTTAGTATTGAGCCCGCCTTTGGGCTTCATGTGTTGGTAGTAAATGATGTACCACTTTTACATTCACACATTTGCAACGTAATAATCAGAGCCCAATGTTTACTACATGCAAGAGCGCCCATGCTTACCAAATGTTCGCCTGCAAATGCCAAACGATTAGACGCATCGAGCAGATTGCGTTCTGTCAGATTTGACATGTGCTATAATTTGTGTATTTTTCCATACCAATGCAGTACAGTGGTTTTGCTTCATGTGGTCAAACGCAAGCACTTTCTTTGCATGCTTCGAAATTCTCACATGCTTCTGTGACTTTTGCTAACATGATCGGGCACCTTTCACAGCACAGGAAGTCGAGTTGCTTCAAAACAAGGTTCAAATATAAAGTCAACAAATTGGGCGTTGAGACGGCGGGTGAGTGGACGCCTGGGTGACACGGTATCTACCTTACTCGAGCTAAGGGCCCCATTCTTTTGGGAACGCTCTGTCTGCCGACGGGCTTTTAGCGCGTTAGCTCTGTTGCTCACTTGCGCGAGTGGCGCGTTTTTCTAAGAATCGTAAACAGTGCCATCACCATAGCAACATCGCCGTCTTCGTTGTGCCCGGGCAAACTAGACCGAACGCTCCACGCCCCCGGCCACAGCGGCAAAGCGCAGTAGCGGGCGATGCTAGGCAGGTAGAGCATTATAGCAAAAATGAATGCCGAACCAGCTTCCCTGCCGAATGCATCAACGGTTTACCGTAGACGCCGTAATGCTTCGGACAATCCGCGGTATATCCCCCTTCACGAAGCGGAATTAGCTATGAATAGGACGGGACATCATGCACGTATAAAATAAATAAAAGAAGCGCAAATAAAAGCATCAAACGGGAAACTGATTCAGCGTTTTCTCTCATAAAAAAAAAATACATATAGGGCCTCTGATCAAGTCAAAGTATTTGAAGAAGATATAAACGAATGCTTTTTGTCTGATTTATCCATTGTGAACAACGAAGCTGTAGGGCTTCCGAAACGTTAGTACGTTTTCATGAAACTTTGACTTGGTCAGTGACCCTGTATATTTTTTTATGCCACCACCTGATCAGACTGCATTTAGTCGAACTCTTGATTACAGTGGTTTCTCTCATTTGAGCGAAAGCTCGACATTCGGTTCAGCAGCGTTGAGCCTCATCGTTTTTTTTTTTTCGATTTTTAGTGAAGGGAATGACGGAAACGCAGTAACAAAACCCGATTCAACATTACATTTTTGTATTGAAGAAGCTTCACATGGCTGTTTCCTACTTGCCCATTCACCGAAAAAGTCCCCGGAAGCTACTGCGGCACGTTACCTTTACTATCATCACCGGAGCACAACATTCGGAAAAAAAAAAAGAAACATGACTGAAACGCTGGTGGCCTGCACTGCTTGCGCTATATAGGAACTTCAGTAGGAAGGTTGAAGAGGCATGCTTGTGCATGTTCAGGTTTTCAAGTTGCACTTGGCAAACTGTCGAAACATTTTATCTATACCAGTAAAGTGGCAGAGAGTGCAAGTATGCGTGCAATTTCTGCTAGGGAGACGCTCTTTGAAATTATAATATATTAATTTATGCAGTGTTATAGTTCCGTGCCGTACTATTCATTTTATCGTAGAAAGGGGAAGATATTTTTTCTTCTTGCCACTGAAAAAAAAAAAAGTCTAAATTCCACACCCTCACAATATATGCTAACACCACGAACATCTGAAGATAGCTTTGTGGCGGAGCTAAGACGAGGAATAACCAGCTCCGACAGCGTTCGGGTTCGAACTGCTTTTTTTTTTTTTCGCTGCTTGCACGGAGACGCTTAGTGCCAAATTCTTCGTTGTCCAGCGCCGTGCCGTTGTTCGTGATAAAAGCGCGACGCGAGGAGCGCTCTAAGAGGCGCTTTATCCAAGACTACAAGCAACTACGACCCTGCCAACCATTTTTTTTGCTCCCTCGGCTGCGGCGGCAAAGTCAAATTTATTCACACTTTTCTAACATTTGTTTTTCCTGTCCTGCCTAAGATATGGAAAATAAACAAACAGCAATGCAGTTGGGCTGATACCAGTAAATAAACTACACTTTAGCAGCCGGTGCATTTTTTATCATGTGTGCAGAGCGAAGCAGAATTTTAGTATTTATTTTACCGTTTCTATCTTTGTTCTGAACTCGTAAAATCTTCATATCATGCAATAAATTTATGCGGCACATGACCGCTTATCCCCATTTGGTAATTTCCATAGCGTCGAGTTTTATTTTTCCTTTGAGGGTTTGCATGATACCGACCCTCTAACGAGTGTAAGACTGACTCGATAATAAGAAGCAGAGATTTCGCGTTGTCTGGATGTATCTCTAGCTACTAGGTTGAAATTATGACAGCACTGTTCTTTGAATTGCTCATTCCGCTTAGTCGTTTCTGAGGAAGGAAAGAGGCCTTCTTTGCTCGTCGGTTTCCCCATGTTAGCGGCTATTCGCTTCTCGAGCGAGGCAGCCCCATGAGAAGAAAGATGCCTGCTTTTGCCAAACACAAGGATATATTATGTGTGTGACTAAAAAAGCTAGAAACGATAACGAAAGCCACTACTTGTACTGGACAAGAAGCACGTTTCGTTCGCCAGGGTACAGTGTTCATTGTAGCCGGGGCGCGCCTCAGCTGCACGCGCGAGAGCCTTAGCTGGCAATGTTTCGGCACACAAACAGTACGACACACTTAATTCGAGGTAATAAATAAATCTCAAAGCAAGTAAGTGTACATTTGTCAAGGGACCATTTTCAAGTAGCGCTACTGCGCATGCGCGAAGCACCTGAGCGCGCGAAGCACCTGCACCTCAATTCGACCCGACCATTCGACCCGACTCGCCAGTGTTAACCTCTCTCGCCCGATGGAAAGGAAAGAGCAGAGGGAAAACGTAGAAGCACCATACCCTCTCGTAAATACCCTTCGATTCAGGGTGTTTGTGGCGCCATCCTCGTAATTGTTCTGAACTGCGACATTTTAGTGCACATAAAATTTCATACGTGGCACTACCTACTACATTTATTATACGTGGCTCTGTTATTCCATTATTATTTGCTTTTTGTACACTTTGTAGTTGATAATTGTTAGCGGTTGAATAAAGGAACGAAAGCCCGAACCTTCAAGTTATATTCGCCAGAAACAAACAAGCCATGGAGCATTTTAATCAGGCTTCAAATAGGCTTCAAATACTTCATGAAGAGCTTGCGCGCTTCAAGTGAACCACAAAAAAATTATCTGCAATCACCCTGACAGTGCACATTTCTCGAGAGTCGTAGAACAAAACCGATGCTTATCCTCTGACAGCAAGGTGTAAAGTTTTTCGACGCGAAATTTCAGCACAGATAAAAGCTTATTACTTGAACAGTTTAGCATTTACTTTTAGCAATTTTACAAAAAACGCTAAGTTTGATCACAAATAACTTTTACACTAAATGAAGCAGACATGTGATATTTTCAGGAAAAAGCGAACTATGTACGACCTCCAACTGCGAAAAAATCTCCGCAGCAGAATGCATGTCTTGAAAGTTATTGTAGGTATAATTACCTGTTTTATACACTTTTCGCAGGCACGTGGCTAATAAACTATGCGATACACAGTAATAAAAATGCTTAACTTTGTTCATTAACATCTAATCTGAAAACACCTACAACGGTTTTTTTCTAGGTGCAAAAGATTTTACACAATTTTGCTTTTCCCGAGACAAGTAGAGCTGAAAAGCCGTTTCTTACCTTTGTGTTTTCCTTTACAGCTTAAACATCGTTGCAACTATTTATAAACCAAATGCACCACTAGAAAGGAGAGGTAATAAACTTTACAAATATATTAAAGTTACATTTATAAACTAAACGAGTGAGGCGCAGTGGGCGTATGAATATCACCAAAAATGTCGTCTCTTCCCCGCTGGAGTGGGACGCCACCTAAAGAGCAGCTTTCTGATGGCATACGGTGGTGTTAAGGTCGACCCACATGGAGCAATTTTCCCGCGGAAGACCTTGCGAACAGCTGCCCGGCGGCTTGTCTCCGGCCACCGGTGGCTGTTCGCTGCCAACTAAGCTGGCCAAGAAATTAAGGCGGATGCCTTTATTGGCTCATAGTGTAATCCGCTCGATCGAACTATAGCTGTCAATCAACCTGACAGCCACGCTGGGTGCGTGAGAAACACATCTTAGTTCTTGTCTAGCATGATGCCAGCGCGGTTGTTATGGAGACCTCTGCCGCTACATAGTAGCAGATAGTGACCGATAAAGATAATGGTAGTTATAGACAGTGGTGATGATGACAGAGATAAATTTGGATATGGCGTATTGAACTGGGGACGTCATGAAAAGTCGTGATGACATGACCAGACGTGACGTCATCAGGTTGACACATCCGACCATGTGTAATAACTGGAACTTAAATTGTAATAGGAGTTCTTAAACAGGGCGCTACGCCGTCAACAGTCAATGGGACGTTCTGCGATCAGTCGTGGCATTTCTGTAAGCGCACGCTCCAGCGTCGGAGAGAGAGCTTCGTTGTCGTTTTCTTTCCTGACCGTCACGCCCGTTGAACATGGTTGTCGTTCTCTTCAAAGCATCAGGCGCTGAACATATCAGAGCCCAATACCTGTTTTACAACTTCCCCCGGGGCGAAAAGACGCCATCCTGGAGGATTATGGCGATGTGACGATGGCATGGTCGTAGTAAGGCTTCAGGCGGTTACTGTGTACTATTTCACGATTGCGGCGACGGTGGTCAGTGGATGGCGTAAGGGGTTCGATGAGGTAGTTGACGGGGGATGTTTGCTTGACAATATGGTAGGGGCCCTGATATTTGCTCAGAAGTTTGGATGAAAGGCCGGGACTGGAGGAAGGCACCCATAGCCAGACCAAAGAGTCTGTACGGTAAGTAGGAAGAAGTGCAGATTGATCTCGGGTGGTTTTCTGCTGTTGCTGGGCGTGAGAAGTGAAGGACCGGGCAAGCTGGCGGCATTCTTTGGCATACGTTGCAGCATGTGAAACAGTGGTGAATTCGGAAGAATCCGGTTGGTAAGGGAGAATGGTGTCCATAGTACAAGAGGGCTCACGACCGTAGAGAAGGAAGTATGTCGAGAATCCTGTAGGTTCTTGAGTGGCTAAGTTATAAGCGAATGTGACGAATGGGAGAACGCGGTCCCAGTTGGAGTGGTCGGAAGCGACATACATTGCCAGCATGTCGCCCATGGTGCGGTTAAAACGCTCAAACATTCCATTTGTTTGCGGATGGTACGCGGAGGTGATGAAAGAGTTTGCATTCTCTAAGAACAGCTTCGACAACTTCAGAAAGGAAGGCGGGACCTCTTTCACTTAGCAATTCTTTGGGAGCCCCGTAGCGAAGAATGATGTGATGGAGGATGAAGGAGGCAATGTCTTGGGCTGTAGCAGATGGCAAAGACACCGTTTCGGCATAGCGTGTGAGGTGATCAATTGCAACGATGATCCAGCGATTGCCTGTTGATGTGCTAGGAAGCGGGCCGTACAGGTCGATTCCAACGCGCTCGAAGGGCTGAGCTGGGCAGGTCAGCGGCTGCAGAGGAGCGGCGGGCTGGCGAGGTGGGTGTTTTTGGCGCTGATACTCTTGGCAGGACTGGACGAACCGACGAACATAACGGTACATCCCACGCCAGTAGTACCGCTGTCGCAGGCGAGTGAAGGTTTTCAATAAGCCTGCGTGGGCACACTGGGGATTGTCGTGTTAATGGGAGCAAATCAGAGAGCGCAGATAGGTCGAAATGACAAGCAGCCACTTTCTACCATCCGGAAGGTAATTCCTACGGTAGAGGAGCTCGTCTCTGAGGGCGAAATGGTGCGACTGGCGACGGAGAGCGCGGTAAGGAGGTTGTGAAGCGCGGCCAGATAAAACATCCAGGAGTGAAGCGATCCATGCGTCTTTGCATTGCTCGGAAGTCATATCGGTGGGCATGTCAGTGGGATGTAGAACGGATATAGCAGGAGTGGCTTCAAACGGCAATGGAGAACGTGAGAGAGCATCATCATCGGCATGTTTGCGGCCAGAGCGATAGATGACATTAATATCGTATTCTTGGAGCCTCAGAGCCCAACGGGCCAGTCGACCAGAAGGATCTTTCAGAGAAGACAGCCAGCAGAGGGAGTGATGATCGGTGACGACATCAAACGAACGGCCGTACAAGTAAGGGCGAAATTTTGCTATTGCCCAGATGATAGCGAGACACTTTTTCTCGGTGATGGAATAGTTTGCTTCAGCTTTTGTTAGGGTCCGACTGGCGTAAGCGACAACGTACTCATCAAAGCCAGACTTCCGCCGAGCAAGTACTGCGCTGAGGCCGAGTGTGGATTTCCGTGGGAGAAGAAGGGTCGAAATGACGCAGGATCGGCGGAGTCGTCAGAAGGTGGCGGAGTGTCGCGAAGGCATCATCACAGTGTGGAGACCAGGCTGAAAGATCGTGGCTGGACAGAAGCTTGGTGAGAGGGTTGATGATTGTGGCGAAATTGCGAACGAAGCGGCGGAAGTATGAGAAGAGGTTGTCCATCATGCGTTCGAATGTGGCAGGGGCATTGCATAGTCCGAATGGCATGACATTAAACTCATAGAGACCATCGGGTGTGACGAAAGCGGATTTTGGGCGATCGGCCTCTGCCATCGGCACCTGCCAATAACTGAAACGCAGGTCTATTGAAGAAAAGAACTCAGCTCCTTGCAGGAAGTCAATGGCGTCGTCGATACGAGGGAGAGGATAAACGTCCTTGCGCGTAATCTTGTTCAGTCAGCGGTAGTCTATACAGAATCGGATGGAACCGTCTTTTTTCTTGACCAGGACGACCGGAGACGCCCAAGGGCTGTGCGACGGCTGGCTCACGTTGCGCTGGAGCATGTCAGTCACCTGTTCGTCAATAATGCGGCGCTCGGCGGCTGAAACACGGTACGGACGCTGGCGCAAAGGGGCATGCGTGCCGGTATCAATGCGGTGAAAAACGGCAGTTGTGCGCCCCAATGAAGGTTGCTGGGAGTCGAACGAAGCCGCGAAACGTTGTAGGATGGCGACAAGCTGGGCTCGTTGTAAGGGCGTCAGGCCAGCGTCAATGGACCGGTGGAAAACTTCGAGGGAGGATGAAGTGGCGACAGGAAGAGGCCTTATGGCGCTGATGTGAAGGCCGGCAGTGTTATCGACAAAGGGATAGGTGGGAGTGGAATCGAGCAAAGCAACGCTATTCAGTGACTGGCCACGGAGCAAAGTAGTTGGGCAGGGGCACGGGTTAAGAACAAAAATAGCACTTCAGCTGCGAAAAATTCTTAGCACAGCATGGGCAGCAACACGGATTTTTGGTCAGCGCATCGTAACGAGGGTGTGTAGATAACAGTGGCGTCGGAAAGAGCTGCACAATAAAGAGGCACAAGCACTGAGGAGAAAGGCGGAACGTCGGTGTCCTCTGCGACGTGCACGGTAGCGGCAGCAGCATCGGACGCGTCGAAAGAAGTGTCACTGAGGGGTGATAACTCAAGTTGAGCACGGGCGCAGTCTATTATGGCGTTATGATAGGAAAGGAAGTCCCAACCAAGGATGATGTCGTGTGATGAGCGGGCGAGGACGAGGAATTCTATTGTGTATTAAACGTCGTCGATGACAAGGCGGGCGGTGCAGGCGGCTAATGGTCGAATGTCCTGAGCGCTGGCGGTGCAAAGAGAAACGGCAGGAAGCGGCGTCCTTTTTGAATTTGCGACAGAGGGTGTAATTAAGAACTGATAGGGCTGCGCCAGTGTCTACAACTGCTTCGACAGGAACTCCCTCAATGTATACGGTAATAATGTTGGCTGGTACTGAAACAGGTCTTGTGTTAGTCCTTGATCGCGCAGTTCTTGCATCCAGAACTGCGGCCGTTAGTTTTCCATGTGACCGGCTGATTGGCGGCGGAGCATCGGAGAACGAGAACGACGGCCAGGTGAAGGCGAGCGGTGGGATCGGCGATCGTAACTTGAAAAGGACTGCGGAGGAGGCTCAGGGAACACGGGCGAGGGGGACGGGGTAAGATTGTACATCGGCTCACGTGTATAGTCGTAGGGACGAGGGCCACGATTGCGGCACAAACGAGCCACATGGCCGGCGACTCCACAGGCGTAGCAAATGGGTCGGTTGTCTTGTGTGCGCCAGGGGTTGGAAGGCTGTGGCTGTAATCGACGCCGGAGAACCGGACGATAAGGGGGAATTGTAGGCTGCTGAGGTTGCTGATGTCCCTGAGGCTCGTATAGGAGGGGAGGCCGGCTGTATACAGGGGCGACAGGGGGTGACGGCCGCACCAAAACATCAGCGTGCGTGAGAGGAGCCGCCACCAGGGGCTGCTGAGGAGGTGAAGGCAGAACCTCAGCGACCTGCTCTTGTATAACACACTGAAGGGTGGGATTGAGCGGCGGCGCAGGCGCAGGTGCTGGGGGGGGGGGGGGCAGGCAGACAAAGAAAGCTGGCGTGCGACTTCCTCACGCACAAACTGTTGAATCTGCTGAATGAGCGACTGCTGATCCAGGGCACCGCCCCCGGAGAGAGCCAAGCTGGAAAGGGTGGCCTGCTGAAGGCCAGCACGTCGTGTGGAAATCCGCCTTTTTCGCAGCTCATCGAAGCTTTGGCAGAAGCTGATAACATCGGACACAGTTTGGGGATTTTTGGCGACGAGCATATGGAAGGCGTCATCGTCAATAGCTTGCATAATGTGCCCGATCTTCTCGGCGTCGCTCATGGTAGGGTTGACGCGCTTGCATAGGTCGGCGACATCTTCTATGAAACTGGTGAAGTTCTCGCCGGTTTATTGTGCCCGACTTTGCAAGCGGTGATCGGCGTGAAGCTTACGTATAGCGGGACGGCCAAACACTTCGGTCGGGCTGGTCTTGAGAGCCGCCCAGGTAGGGATGTCACTCTCATGGCTGCGAACCCATACACTGGCCTCGTCGCTCAAATAAAAAATGACGTTTGTGAGCTTATCGTTGTCGTCCTACTTGTTGTACGCACTTACGCGTTCATACGACGCCAACCAGTCTTCTGCACCCGTGTCATCGTTGCCGCTGAAGATGGCTGGGTCGCGCTGACGCGCTGCACCGGGACAGATGACAGGCGATGGGGTTGGCGGTTGGTTAGCGGTCTCTGCATCGCGGAAGTGGTAGGCGACGCTCGGCTGCGAAGCTCCAGGTTGAGGGGATTGCTGTCACCTCCACCACTTGTAATAGGAGTCCTTAAACAGGGCACTACGCCGTCAACAGTCAACGGAACGTTCTG
This sequence comes from Amblyomma maculatum, assembly GCA_023969395.1. Lineage (NCBI taxonomy): Eukaryota > Metazoa > Arthropoda > Arachnida > Ixodida > Ixodidae > Amblyomma > Amblyomma maculatum. The sequence goes on from JAJIZL010044818.1 coordinate 25,020, forward strand.
CGATCAGTCGTTACACTTCTGTAAGCGCACGCTCGAGCGTCGGAGAGAGGGCTTCGTTGTCGTTTTCTTCAAAGCATCAGGCGCTGAACATATCAGAGCCCAATACCTGTATTACAAAATCATGATTTATCCGGTCATGATGCCACCAGGCGATTATCGTATATAGGAAGCTGACCCACCGGGTTTAATCGACATTGGTGTAGGTGTGAAAACTACAACTATATAAAAGACTATCAGACAGAAGCGACTGCATAAAGTTAAAAGGCATCGACCACCCGCAGTAGAGCTAAGGAGCAAGAGGAAGCCGCAAGGCTCAGCTTGGCCTAGAGATGACCCCCCGCGCTCCACAAGAAAGTTAAGGGTCTAAAATTCCTGGATGACGCCAACATCTGGATTATTCAGTGGAACGACACGATCATAGAAGAGCGCTTGCAACAGGCAGCGGACACAGTAGTGGCCTACGCCACCAGTGGGGCCTCGTGCTCACCGCAATAATCGGAACTGTTTGTGCACAATCCTAAATCCCGTATGAGAATCAATGACTAAAAATATAAAATTAAAGTGGAGGACAAAGTCGTTCTAAAAGTGGAGGAGAACACATTCCTGGGAATGAATGATAGGTCCTGGCAACAACAACTTGCAACTGACTCTTGAGGGTAAATTTGAACTGAAAAGGTTATTCAGGAATGCACATATTTACAACAGGGGAAACAACAAGCACGATAACATAGAACTAGCTATACTCTCCGCCATAGTCGAAGAGGCGAGGGATCAAGATCTAGCTCAGAACAATTCTGCAGGCCGCGGGCGTGGTTTTACCACCTTCAGCGCCCGGCACATATTTTTCATCATCCAATCACAACGATCTCACACATTATTGGTTCACGAACACTTTGGCATGTCTTTCCAATTCCGTAATGCTCATCGCCCTTTCCCCAAAGGAAACAATTCAAAAAGGGCAACAAATTTGTTTCATAACAAACATAATTTAGAGAATGAATCTTGAAATGATTGGCTCATTAAGTCACATGGCACGCCCCGTGCGTTCGCAGTGTTACACTCTCTCCCTTTAGAAAAAAAACGTAAACAAAGGAAAACACATAGAAAACTCAGTCTCACGTGCAGCGCAACCGTCGCCCAAAGGTTCGCCCCTGGCGGCTCCTTTTACAGGTCCATTATCGGCGTCCGAGCCGGCACCATTTCTGACCATGTTGACCACATCAGAAGCGCCGAACCGCGTCCTCAAATTCCGCATCTTATCCGTCACTGTTACACTCGCGCTCAGGCTTCCGCTCCGCGCCGTCGTCTCCCACCATTCTTACCATCAAGGTTTCAATCGTCCCAGAGACTCACTGGGCGCGCCTGTTCCAACTAATTGTCCCTTTTATGGGCGCCCATCACGTACGAGAGCCTTACACCATTCAGCCTGGCAGCGTTTGTTCTTTGAATGACATGAACCCCACCAAAAGAAGCGCACGCTCAAAAGTTGAACTGCCTCCGGGCGATGGGTGCAGTCGGCATACTATGGGGTCGGCGGTGTAAACAGTTCGTAATGCTCTTTTAAAAAAGAGCCCTCCGCGCGAAGCGGCGGCGAGAACAAACCGACTGTCCCGTGTCTTCGAGCGCGACCGAAAAGTCCTCGAAAGAAGGGACTGCTTTCCCTCCCTGGCTACGTTTCTGTCCCGGGCCTCTTCCTGACTCCTGGCCGACGGTAAGAGGGAGACGGTCGCAGCTGGGCGTTGACGAAGTGACCTGAAAAGAGCGAACGGTCCTAACGACGTCGTGCATATCACCGACCCTTTACTCTGGAATTATTTTTTTAGATAAACGGATACAATGCTGGCGTCATAAAAAATTACACTGGTTCAATGCTGTTGAACCGATTGTGGAGTAAAAGCTTTTGCTGCGGGCGATTGAATGCTGCTTCGAACACAGCCACCGTTCAGTTGAACGCATCAGAGTTCGCCGTCGTTTTAGGTGGAGGCGGTAAAGGCGTTTATTACATCTAAATAGGGGGGACACTTAAGCTCAGCCTTTAAGGGCATTTTGCAATAGCGTAGGCTACCAGCCCACATATAAAGCCCTGCTGTAACCAAGCCGTAATAACGTGCCTTAGTGGTAGCATAGGGGTAGTCTACGGGTAGCCTGGATACCATAGTCCTAGCAGGCTCATTCTGACATAACCATCCCATGTGAAATGAGAGACCCAAGCTGGCAGCTCCTGCCACGGTGCCATGGTGCCACGCAAGCGGCTTCAAAACTCCAGAGTGGTACAGCATTCACTATAAAAAGCTAGACTACTACGCGTCGCAAGTTCCAGGCATCTTTAGGAGAAGATCTCATGGGGTCAGAGGCCTTAGAGAGACAAGCCCATTGAAAATACTACAAGCTTTCGGCTTTAGCCGAGTGTGTTACGCCACATTCTTTTTAAATCTTAGAGCTGTTGAAAAGACTAAATGTATCAAGAAAGCTCTAGGATTGCTGATGCGCGCCTCTATGGAGAATCTCCTCTCCATGGGGGGGGGGGGGGGGCATATTAACTGGATGTAGTTCGCGTGTCTAAGCTCGACAGACAGCAGCACCACTGTTGAACTATAGACTGCACCACCTATTTAATGTTCTGCCCTTTACAACTCAAGTATAGTAACCTCTTTGTAATCTTCAACTTTGTCACG
>JAJIZL010044818.1:39340-53346 GCA_023969395.1 Amblyomma maculatum
GTGGACGTTTTTTTTTTTTTGAATACGCTGTGCATTACAAAAGTTTTGTACTTAACTCGTAGGTCAAAATGTAGCCGCGGTGTATATGGCTTTGTTTTTCATATTCTTTCCTGCGTTGCTCCTTTACGAAGTGAATATATGTATTATGCCCCAGATTTGGTTTTTTTTGTGGACACTGCACGCGTGGAATTTTTTTTATTACTCTGAGTGCATTACAAAAGTTTTGTACTTCATTCATAGGTTAAAATGTAGCTGCCGTGTATATGGCTTTGTCTTACATATTGCTTTCTGTGTTGTTCCTTTACGAAGCGAATATATTTATTATACATCAGATTTGGTTTTATGTGAACACTGCACATGTGGACTTTTTTTTTTGTATGTGTGGTGTGCAGTTCAGAATGCATTATATTCGTTATGTCATCACCGCAATGCTGTTTCCATTTTGAACATGCCATGTAGCACAAGCAAACAAAACATTTGCAGTGCCGAAAAATAAGCTGCAAGCATTGAAGCGGAATATAAAAATGTTCTACACGGAAGCTCATTTCATTCCTTATTCAGTGTATGCCCCTAACAAGCATATATACGAGACCTGTTGTCAAGTTTTTCAGCTATGTGAAGTGCTCGTCAAAGTTCATATTGCTGCTGGTGTTAATATGTAATTTATTAAACTTCGTTTCACCTCACTTGATATAAGAAAAAAAGAATCATTATTGCTCAGCGCTGTAGGTTGTTGAATTCAAGCTACTATATAGGATTTGAAGCACTGCTGCACTGCATTCCCCTAGGAATTTATTGACAATTCACATTCTCTCATCGCTTTATACTACCTCGCCTAACCTAATTTCCGACGGCTCTTGCCTAAATAAATAATTTGTAAATAGACATTGCTTTCCAAAATTAAGTGTGTACATCATTTCGGTCTATAACGACTATTGAATGACGCACTGCACAAGCAGCCTAAACAATGAAATATTGTTGCTTTGAGGTGGGAAGCATTCACACATAGCCAGGCTTTTTTAGAGAGCTATAGAGCTTTCGCCAGCGGGCAAAGAATGCAAAACACTAAACCTGCAGGAGCGATTTCTTCAGACCCCAGTCCGGCATACATTGCTGTAGCTACACAAGTAATGGTCAAGCACAGTGCCCGTAGGGAAGCTAGTACAGCACCGTTGTCACAGGCAAAACAAACGGGCTACCTGCTTTCTCTTCAGTGACATATCATTCCCATTACTTTGATAGCAACGAAAACATTTTTATCGACTTACGGTCTGCACTCCATCGTGTCCCTTAAAAACATCATCAGGGTGTAATAGGGCCCCATGATAGCGCTCCCGTCGACATCATCAGCTCCGGCGCCGCTTTTCCTACTGTCATGTTATGCCGTAAATAGTCGGCGGACCTTGTCTGATGAAGGTGTGTGCAGTTGATAACAGTCAATGACGACACGGTGAAACTTTCTTGAGAACATTCGACAAAACTGTATTAAACTTTACATTATATAGGGAAAAAACACACGCACGACTTCTTTCTTTCAGTTCCCGAAGCAAAGTGTCCGACCGACTGACACGCAGGTGAGCCTCTCTCCCTCGGCGCTGAGGGGGCACCGCACACACACGTCTGCTTTCTGACAGTTCACGAAACAGCGAGAACATGATCTGCAGGCGAGTCTCTTTCCCAGCGCCAGGGCGCTGTCCCCCGCATGTCTCGGCCTTGGGCTCCCAGGCGCCAGATCACGAGGTACAGCAGCAGAGGGGTCTGTGGGGAAGCATCATCTTACTCCGGCTCGGCTCCCGCGCCGCGCCACGCACAGGATGCGGCAACACCCCTCGCACACAACAGAGGAGGGAGGAATGCAGAACTGTAAATCACTGAACATGCTCAAACATTCATCTCAGAAGAGAACAAAAACACAACAACCTCCCGGGCCCCAGCTGTGGGAGAGGGTAGCCCTAAACACACCACTCGAGGGGATAGATAAGCTGAACCTGCCGTCGCAGCGTGGCTCCGTTGGGCAGCTTCACGACACAGGCTCTAATGTGTCCATCTCTTCCTGTGATCGATTCCACTATCCTGGCAGTCTTCCACATCTGTCGAGGCGCCTTTTCGTCGTGAAGGAGAACCAGGTCACCGACGGAGGTCTTTGTAGTACGTTGGCTTTCACTCGTGTGAGCCGACCTAAGAGACAAAAGATAATCTTTACGCCAACGTCTCCAAAACTGTTCAAGCAATCGTTGGAGATGCTTCCACTTTCGTGTCGAAGCTTGGTTTGACGAGATGACAGCAGGATACGATGATGGTAACGAGGTAAATCTCTTTCCAATCAGAAAGTAGGCTGGCGTAAGAACATTTTGCTCTTCTAGCTATGCAGGAACATGAGTCAAGGGGCGGGAGTTCCCGATGCCTTCGACTTCCTGTAGACCTGTTGTAATCTCTTCAAAGGTGAGTCTTGCCTGACGTAGAATTTTGCGCAGACAAACCTTCACAGTTCTCACCATCCTCTCCCAGAATTCACCTCACCATGCTGCTGCTTCGACAATGAATTTCCACCGAATTCTTGTCTTGGCACAGTGGTCTTGCAACTTTCCGCCAAAGAGAATGTCATTCAGTGCTGCAATTTCCTTAGAAGCCCTCTGGAATGTCTTCGCGTTGTCACTGTATATAACAGATGGTAAACCCCGTCGAGCGGCAAATCTTCGGAAAGCCAATAGAAAGACATCAGATGAGAGGTTCGAGACAAGCTCTAGATGAACAGCTGGAGTAACAGCGCATGTGAAAAGTGCAATGCACGATTTTGAGACCATTTCCATGTCTTTAATAAAGAGCAGTCCGGCAAAGTCTATGCCAACGGCTTCAAACGATTCCGAACGGCATACTCTTTCTGCTGGCAAAGGGGCCGTGGGAGTTCCTCCTGGCTTTTCACGACCTCTCAGGCAGCTGTTGCAGCGATTTATAGCCCGTTTAACTTGTTTAAGGCCGCGTGGAATTAACAGTCTTTCTCTCACTTCAGTGAGAGTGTCTCGAGCGCCGCTGTGGAACGTTCGCAAATGAGCATCACGAGTACTGAGCTCCGTGAATGGGTGGCTGGCAGGAAGAAGAATGGGAGGCTTAACCTCTTCATTCTCATCGGAAAAGTGCAACCTACCTCCAACTCGGAGTAGTCCCTCCTTGTCTAGAATGGGCTGTAGTTTGTGGATGCTCGATTGAGAGCTCACCGACATTCCTTGGCGAAGACGTGATACGCCGTCCGGGTAGGAATCCTCTTGAACGGCTTTCAGCCAGTATAATTCTGACCTTTCCATCTCTTCCGCTGCGAGCGAAGATGTCACTTCGTTCGACGGATTCTGGCACGCAGTTATGAATCTGACCACCCAGGCAGTTATACGCAAAACTCGACAAAAATCGCATTGGTGGGTCAAGTCCAAGATCGCCTTAAACATCCGTAATTGCAACACTTTCACTTCTTTTCGTTCTTCCGAACTTTCTTCTGCCTTTTGGATGTAGCTCTCTTGCAGAGTAGGCCAGGAATCTTCATTCTCTCAAAGCCAAGTCGGTCTAAACCACCAAAGTTGGTCGCTCTGAAGGCTTTGTAAAGTGACACCACGGGTGACACGATCTGCGGGGTTTTCAAACCCAAGACAATGCCTCCATTGATATTTATCTGTAGAGGCTTGAATCTCGTTCACTCTATTCCTGACAATATGATTTCAATGCACAGGGTTTCCCTTCAACCGATGAAGTGTTATGCTGGAATCTGTCCAATAAACCACTTGTAGCTCTTCTGTATTCATTTTCAAGCAGCCTCTGAGAAACTTGGCAACTCTGGCACCCACCCATCCACTCAAGTCGGGGAAGTTTCATACTTTTTAGCGGCACAACCCTCGCTTACCCGAATAGAAGTTTCGTGTGGATGCAACCATTTGTGTCCTCTGTTCGTAGGTAGACGCAGGTCCCGTACGCTCGCTGGCTGGCATCGCAGAAGATATGCAACTGTATAACACCCTGCGGTTTAAGCACCGGAGCAACACATCGTGGCACTGTTAGTGAAGAAAGGTCCGCTAGCTCTGACACCCAGCATTCCCACTTTTTGGCAATGTCAGTAGGCAGTGGATCGTCCCAATCAATGTTCCGCTGCCATAATTCTTGAAAGACTGTCTTGGCTTGTATTGTAAATGGCACTAGCATTCCAAGATGATCAAATATTCTGGCGATTGTTTGCAGAATACGTCTTTTGCAGCTGTGCTGACTGTCCAAAATGATTGAAAGTGACTTTGTGGCCACGGTAATTGTGTCGCTTTCAATATTCCAAATAAGGCCAAGAATCGTGACAGTTTCGTTTGAGTCTTTATGACCTTCCTGGGCTGCGAATAGGTCTTGCAAGCGCTTGGAGACGGAAGATCACTTTCGCAAACTCATTCCGGAAGTTTCAAGAATATCATAGGCTTGAGAGAAAATCTCCTCCGCCTCCTCTTCCGTGTCAGCTCCAATTAACAGGTCGTCGACGTAGAAAGATTCCGCCAGAAGCGCAGCTGTTTTTTGGTTAGAGGCTTCAGCAGCTTCAAAGTGATATTGCAGCGTGGCATTAAGCAAGAATGGGCTAGCTTTGGGGCCAAACGGCACACGTTTCATACCCCATTCTTCAATTTTAGGGTCCGGTTCAGCATTTGAAGGCAGGCCTTTAAACCGAAGAAAACGTAGAGCGTCTCTGTCTTCCTCTCTGACACTGAATTTTAAAGATGCCTTCTCAATGTCTGCTGTCAAAGTGATCTGGTACAGTCGAAAACGGATCAGTAGTTTGACCAGATCTGTGAGAAGACAAGGCCCTTTCTCTAGATATTCATTCAGGGAAGAAGCACCTTGCTCATGTGAGGATGCATCAAACACAATACGCATATTTGTGGTTGTTGAGTCGCTGCGCATAACTGCGTGGTGAGGCATGTACTAAAATTGCGAGGTGGGTTCTTCGTCAGTGGCCACACGTTCAGCGTAGCCCATCTGTATGTAGCTTTGCATAGTAGCCTCGTACTCGGCTCCAATTCCGGAGCACGCTGAATTCTTTTCCCGAGGCTCTTGAGTCGCTTCTGAGCTTGGGATCTGTTATTTGAAAGGTGTTCGCTGTTCTCTTTCCTATGAAGGGCGACTTCGCAATGGCCGTTCTGCATAGTGATGTTTCTTTCGAACTGGTGAATGGCCGCTTCTGTTTCCTCATCCAGTCCTCCTTTGTGATCTATGATGCCAATGCTTTCAAAGTCCCAGAAGCCTTTTACTATTTATTCGGCGGTGTTAAGCGCCGTGCTTACACTCAAAAAGATGTAAGATGACGTGTCAACTGAGGTATGCGCTGATACTGGGCCTTGAAACATCCAACTGAAGACTGAGCCTAGCGCAACCAAGTCAGCGTTTGGCTGGCAACGTTGAATTTCGCCTGTCATGAACTTCCACAGGTGCTCAGAGCCAATAAGAAGACCGATATCTGGCACCGCTGGCATACACGGCAACAAAAGTTTGTCAGCTATGGGTCGTCCTGTCTGCTCTATAATCTTGACAAACTCATCCTCAACAGGCACTTGAACTAAGTCGTTGCTGATGAAAGGAACTTCAATAGCTTCGATTAGGTGTTCCTTGTCATCGTACTGGCTGCGGAGACGAACCTCTACAAGGCGATGTATTTTAGTTGCACAGGTGGCTGTCCCGAATGCGCTCAGCTGTAGAGAGGTTTGGCCGCTTTCTTTCAGACCCAGAAATTTCAAGATGTCCTCACAAATAAAACTGCGGTGACTGCCGTTATCCACAATGCTTCGAATGTAGCCGCACCGACTTTCGCTAACAGCCCAAAGCCGGAAAGTTTGTAGCAGAATTTCACTAGTCATAGAATTGCGGCTACTGGCATGCAAGCTCCTGACATCCAAATTTGGAGTGACCTCTCTTTTGTTCGGCTTCCAGTTAGGGTCGCATACCGATACGGCAGGCCTGTCGCTGCATTTCCCGCATTTCAATCGGTGGCGACAGTCTTTCGAACGATGCCCTCGTAAGGTACATCGGAAGCAGCGATTTTCTTTCTTCAGTTTCTCTATTCGCTCCTCACGGTCCATGTAATTGTTGCAATCTGCAGTGCTGTGTGTCAGAGATCCGCAGAACAGACACTGCTCCTTTACGTGGGAGGTTGCGTGCAGTGCCACAGATGTAGGGGGCAAGGATGATTGCTTCCTTTCACTTCCCTGTCTCATTGGCTTGTCTCGACTGAGTCCAATTCCAGTTTTTCGCGACTTTCCACCTCTATGGTCAAGTAAGTCAGAAGTTGTTGAAACTCACCGTCTGTGAGATCCGTGGAAGATGTGGGTTCCTCGCAGCTCGGGACGTTGTATTCGGAACGAGATGAGCTCGGATGGTTGGCCAGTTGCTTATAATATCCTACGACGATGTCGGCAGGTAAAGCTTTCAAAATAATGTCGATCATCATCGTAGAATAAGTGTTCGAGCTCACATTCACTCCCTTCAGTCCGCGCACATGGCACTGAACGTGATCGAGTAGATTCCGTAGGCCTATCACGTTGTCCGATGACGTAACCGATGGTAGCGCTCGAAGCTGGGCCAGGTGCTCCCTGATAATATTTCGGGTGTCACCGAAGCGTTTGGAGACGATGGCCACAACGTCTTCGTAGCACACTCCCGTCGCCTGTAATCCGGCTATCGATGAGGCCGCAGCTCCGCTGAGTACGCTTCGCAGATACTGAAACTTCTCACCCTTTGTGAGCTACGCATTGTCATGAACGCCTTCTTTAAATTGTTCCCAGAATCTGTTGAAGCTCTCCGTTGAATGCTGCACGTTGAAGAGTAGGTAGCTTTACTGCACTACGATGTGAAGTTTCACGACCGCTATGTTGGCTCCCCTGCTGTGGTTCTGCTGAGTGCGCTGTCAGGAGGTGCGGAGATCTGAGCAGCTCAGCCTCTCTTGCCTTGAGTTGACCAAGCATACCCGTGACTGCATCCTCATATCGCATGACGGCTTCGAATTCGGAAGCGAAGTCTTCATTAGCTATTCCGTCGTCCAACTCTTTGTTCAGTTTGAGAAGTTCACCGTTGTTGGCCGTCAGCCTTTCAATGAGGGAGCGCAGTGCTCCGATATCTGTCGATGGTAGGGTTGCCTTTGCCTCATTGATGGGTTTTGTATTTTGCTGTCGACGCGCCGTTCTCTTTTCCCTTGTCCGCTGCATAATTGCGTCGTCGCGGACCATGCCGTCACTTTACCCGTTGCGGCCTGGTTGCGAGTTTCAGTTCTCCTAATCCTTGAGATTGCGCTTCCCGGGTTTCGGCACCATGATGAGGGTATGTGTGGTTGATAACAGTCAACGACGACACGGTGAAACTTTCTTGAGAACAAACGACGAAACTGTATTGAACTTTACATTATATGGGGAGGTTAAACAAGGGAAAAATACACGCACGACTTCCTTCTTTCAGTTCCCGAAGCAAAGTGTCCGACCGCAGGCGAGCCTCTCTCCCTCGGCGCCGACGGGGCGCCGAACACACACGTCTGCTTTCTGTCAGTTCACGAAACAGCGAGAACATGATCTGCAGGCGAGTCTCTTTCGCGGCGCCGGAGCGCGGTCCCCCGCATGTCTCGACCTTGGGCTCCCAGGCGCCAGATCACGAGGTACACCAGCAGAGGGGTCGGTGGGGAAGCATCGTCTTACTCAGGCTGGGCTCCTGCGCGCCGCGCCACGCACATGATGCGGCAACACCCCTCGCACACAACACAGGAGGGAGGGGTGAAGAACTGTAAATCACTGAACACGCTCAAACTTGCATTCCAGAAGAGAAGAAAAACACAACATTGTCTCGTAGACTCGTCCAACGCTTTTGAAGCATTTTTGCGGCATCTGCGATGAAAACACGAGAACATACACGTCAATTATTTTTTTATGTGCGCGACAAGAATAACGAACGAACAGGTTCAGTATCTTAGCTTCATGTGGGAGCCCCAACAAAAGTTATGGCCCGCAAGCCATAACGGTCGCCGTCGTTCGATGGCGGCGATGAGCAGCTCGTTATTCACCTCATTCATTTGGCTGCTAAAGCTAGACGACGAGCTTCCACTGAGGTGGAGATCCGCCATGTTGCTCAAAATATGCTTGGAGGACGCGCCAGACCAGCTCCGGAAGACAAAGAAGCAGGACTCTCGCTGATTGGTCGAAGCTTGCGCGCCGGAAACAAGGCGCGCGCTGCCGCGCGTAGCGCGCGCGCCGCATACCTGGCACTGTCGGATCCGAGCGTCGTGAACGCGCTCGGCTCTTGAAAAATTGCGAACGTGGCTCTGGCGGTATTCGAGCGAGATAGCACTTGTAACGCTATGTCAAAAATATATCCGGAGGCGCTTGAGTGTAGCATTTCAAGCCACGAGGCAATAGACATTGCGAGTTTGCTCGCGGCAGATGATAGGTGCAGGATACAAACATGGGGACCAATGCAATCTCCCTTTAGAATCACAGCCTCTAAAATCACCAGCTCGTCTCTTGCAGGTTATACTTGGCCACGTGACAAACACTTGGTTCCTATCACACCGCGTTTCATACCTCGCTTCCTGGAACTAGTTCGAAGCCGCCTTACGCTAGAGGTACACACATGGTTCTTGACATGGATGGATACTATCAGGTCGGACTTACGATGATTTACTGGCATTTTTCTGTCTTCAGCTCAAAGAAGTCGCAGCACGTACGATTGGCCGGTGAATTGTCTGAGGTCGCGAGACAGGTGATATGCTTGAGTTCAAAGGATTTGCCAATGTTGGCAGCTCCTCCCACAAGGGAGGGCTAAAAGGAATTCAATTACACAGGAAATTTGCACCCATTCGTTTATAGACTCACTACCTCCAAAAATTGCAACAATGCCTCTGAAAGGTGGTTACGGGGCTCGCGTTTTTATTTACAAGGCTGTGACGATTACATTCAGGGAAAACCTTCAACTGAAAAAACAAAAACAAGCGGACACATGATATGCTTTGGTCTACGTCTAGTATAATTTAGTTGTCGCAGAAAATAAATTATTCAAAAACAAGCGCTATTATCCTAATAATCTCTTTCTACAGGCGACTGCAAAAACGTGTGGTCAGCTCAAAAATAAAATGCTTCTGCGCATGTGCTTCAATAATTTAAAATATAGTTTATGAATTACATGCAATTATATTATAATATATGCGGTTGACTTTTACGATTGTTCGCTTGTGAAAGCATATTGAGTCCTCGTGTGACTGGGAAATAAAAAACTAGTGATTCTTTCTGGAAAACAGAAGGCGATTTAAGGCTACCCAAGAAAAGAAATATACTCTCAGCTGCATTTCTCTATTGCATACTGATGCAATGAAGAGTAGGAGCGCAGCTTGTTGACCGGCTGAGTGGAGGGAATATGGACATATTTTGCAGTTACATTTTCCGTAGAAGTCAAATTAATGTGACAGAGTAAAGTGTTCGTGGCGCAGGACTTGGGATGGAGTCTATCGGAGGTGTTGCTTTCCGTCTCTTAGCGGAAATGAGCATAAAGATGTTTATCTCAGCCGCACGAAGTAAAAAAGAATACCTAACACGAAACACGTCTTTGTAGCCACAGCGTGCAGGCGTACTTTTGAATTCGCCATTTATTTCAAATGCCTTTCTAGGCCGTGTGGCGTTTAAGGCATAATTGGGAACATTGTTGGTCACCAAATATACCATACCCTAAAATATGCAATAGGCAACTCGTAACCAACTATTTGAGACTTTGTTAGTGCCGAGAGGAGAACAAAAAAGTACCAAAATTAAAACGCAGTGAACATCTAATAGTTACACCCAAGAAGGGCGGGGGGGCTCCCTCGATGGTTTTCGAAATTATCGTCTCGCTAATAGCTCTTTCAGCTTTTAACACGAGCATTTATTTTGGCTTGTAGGTTGGCAAGTTAAGTTGTAAGTTAAAGCTCAGCTACTTTGGTCATTTGGTGAGAAGAGAGGAGTCGCCGGAGAAAGCTTTGATGTTGGGAAAGGTTGAGGGTTACCGGAGAAGGGGTAGGCAGCGAATACGATGGCTAGATGGCATCCTCGAGGCGCTGCAGATGAGAGAAGTTTGCCCTTGCAACCTAAAAATGTGAGAAGAGGTTCAAGCACCACCCTCGGCAGTGGGCGACACACTGAGTGATCTCTTCTGCCCCACTTTGTTTCCCCAGCTACGGAAGGGGGAAGTTATGTGATGTTAGGAAGATAGTGAGAGACCGGAAAGCGTAGCGTGATATGGTCCATAGGGTCACGAAGAGTCCGACACGACTGAACGACTGAACTGAACTTATTGAGGTTAGCAACGTATTTGGCGACGCTCATGTGTTCGTATGAGAGCAATAATGGAGGATTTTTTTTTCGCATTTTACACGCGCCCTTAACTCCTATTTGTCGACAAACCAGTTGGAGGAAGACAGACTAGCCGTTTTTATAAAGCATGAAGAACTTGGTAGAGAAAGTTAATAGACCAGATGTGCGCTTTAGATGCCTAGGTTTGGATTAGGGTGAAGCAATAAACATTGCTGCCCTTTATTACTTTCAGAGACGTTCGCTACAAGATTGACGTCGGCAGAGATGTGCTGACATTAAACTAGTTTAGAGCGGTAGGCGACACTTTTTGGAAATGCCGAGTAAGAACGGCATATGCTGTTCCTGCGTGTCAGATATCTGCCAGTAGTAGTCTATCGCTTGTTATGAAATTTGCTCAGCATGGAAATGTTGTCTGCTCCATTTCACAGCTAAAATTCCGCCGGAGCATAGACAGTACCCGGACAGTCCTTACGGCAAAGTGTAAGATGTCTCGCAGCACGGATATATCTGTCGCACTATGCCTCCTCCGCATAAACTTTTTTATAGTGCAGCTCTTTGGCGCCGTTTCTCGGTTTCGCGTCGACGCCGTCGCCGTTGCACCTCGTAACCTGCTCCACTTTCACTTGCACCTTCATTCCTTCCCCCCCCCCCGATTCAGGTCACCACAGAAAACAAGTGTGACGGAGACTGCGCCTTTCTATTCCTCTGAACCAATTATGAAAGGCACGCTTCAGAGCTCGAGTGGAAGACGTGACCTCACATGGTACGCACTGAAAACATAATTCATGAATAACGCGAGCGTCCACACTGCACTGCAGGGTAACATTTGCACTAACCGAGAATTCACACACTCACAGAGAAAAGCATGGGCCCACGTGCTGCCTCCCACCACCTCCCCCTGATAACCTAATTGCTTTCTTCATTTCTCCGACCACGAACCTTCCTCCATGACCGTCAAGAACTGTTAGTGGGGTGCTTTTTGAAAGAATATGTGTGAAAAATAAAATCGTTTTCTGTAATTGAACATACATGTCATGCTCGAAATTATATCAAGTAAGGTGAAATAGTTAATAAGCTGCGCTCAAATTTCACGTTAGGAACTAGCGCAATCGTCGGAAAATTGTTTTCGCTGCTTTTTTTTTTACATGGCTGGAAACGTGTGATCAACAATAACAAGCCCTAGAAAAGTCTGTTTAAATGTCGAAGGGCACTGCAATACGGGGTACTTTGACCAGACATGGCAGTAATTGATTTACAAAAATGAAATTACTGTATTTAATGACTTTTTCAGTAATTTGTAATGTGATGAATTACTTTTTCGGTTCGGTAAGCTATAACGTAATGAATTATTTTTAGTAGTAATTTCACAGCAAAAGTAATTTATTCCTTTCGAAATTACTTTTACTAACATCTTCACAGCTCCTTCAATAAAAAACATAGTGCCACGAAAACAGGAACGACGTGCGGCAAGCCGAAGCCAGCGTAACGGATCGGCAAAAGGAGACAGAATTGAGCAGAACAGTGCGTCTGAGACCTCGTGTGTAGCAGGGTAACTTAGTGCGGCTATCCCATGGCAACAATTCTCCAAGTAGCAGAATACAAGGCGTCAAGAGAATGCCGAAGGGCCAAATGTTGCAAGAAGGCCGGAGTTGAAAACTAGTTGGGAGCGCAGCGTAGTGGCTAGGGCACAACGGTGCCTGGTTACACTCGTCACCACGGGGCGAGGAAGGATTGGGGTTGGGGGAGACAGGCGAGAGGGTCCATGGTGTGAGCCACAGTGGCTTGAGCATTACTGAGCAGTGAGCACAAGGTGCCGACGTCGATTCTTGGGACTGCGGAAGCAATAAATAACCTAGAAATCGGGCCTTCAAATAGCGGAGACAGCTCCAAGCAAGCAAGACGGTGGGCTGGTCGGTTATTTCACGATCGTTCGACCATGCTTCTTTTTTGTCAATTGCTTTGTGCTTTTGTCTTGTTTTGTTAATGGGAAGTGATGTAGGAAAGGGGAAAGGAATAGCTCTTTGGGATGGAATTTGGCCGGAAAATGAAAGAATGTGTGTGCTTCGCGCCTAGAGAACAAGTTGCTGTTTTGATTACTAGCTTTACTTAGTTTTTGCACGGACGGAAACTAGAAAGTAATTTAAAAGTAATTGAATTACTCAGTAGAAGTAATTGTAACGTAATTCTATTACTTTTGGGAGCAGTAATGGTAATGTAAATTATTTACTTTTCTGTTATTTTCAGCAAAGTAATTAGTAATGTAATTTAATTCCTTTTCAAAAGTAATGTTGCCATGTATGGCTTTGACAGACCGGAGGAGGCTCTTTGTGTACAAGGCAGCAAGCGTTGCGTATTGTGGCAGTTTCTGACACGGATTGCTTGGTAGCACAGCTAGCACGGGGCTGCGAAATAAATTTTCCATTTCGGAAGAATATCGTAAATGATGACCACTTAAAGAGACCATGTTAGAGGTCGAGCAATGGGAGCAGAAAAACGAAGTAAACAAATAAAAGGCTCGTGTCGCCAAATGTTTAAATAAACTACTTGAATTCAATGTATGCAAGTTCATATTCTATACGTGGATACAAAGAGCCTGACAGTTACTAATATTTATTTCCCAGTGTGAGGCCTAAAATAATAACTTTTGGTTAATCGTCATGGTCGGCGTAATATTTATGTAATTAACAGAAACTTCCTCGCCAACACTGAAACCTCCCTTAGTGTTGGCGGTTGTTAGTTGCTAATAATTTTCTGCATATAATCCTGCATTATCCGCGCGAACTTTGTAAGAAAATGCGGAAATATATTGCCAAAATTTGGTTGTGACCAAATCATCGATGCGAGATTTTAATTAAGGGCTAATTACTACCGAACATTTTGATTCGATATGTTAGCTGCGGATTAGCCTAACCAAGGGCCCGGTTCTGGAAGCTTTGATGTCATAGGCATGCTCACCGTCCGAGAGCTATCACGCAGCTCCAACGCTCCCCGATAACATTTTAGATAGTCTTCCTAATAAGCGCAGTTGGGCATGTCTGCTGCTATGGATGAGCGTGGCGCTGGTGAGCAGTTTGAAGGTTTGGTTACACGGAACAAAAATTCGAGCCTAAATACAGTTTGAACACGTGCCGCCGTAGTTTACACAGCAGAGCGTGGGACGTGTAATCCTTAAGTCGTTTATTCGGATTTCATCTGAAGCATGTGGTTATTTTTGTGTTAATTTATGGGTATTTGCATCCATGACTACATTAGCATTTCAGTTTTGATCTGCACCAAAAACAAGGTTGCCTTTGTGACGGTAGCTTTGTATGTTATTTATTTATTTATTTACAAAGACTGCTATCACCGGACATTGCCACATTGCAGGAGGGGATGCAGAAAATTCAGCATGAAACAGAACGTAACAAAAATGCATAATTGCAAATTATTACAAATATAGCCACAAGATAGCAAAATAAATTCAAATGTTTAGGCACTTGTACCACAAACTGATCCCTAGGCTGTTCACGTAGCGCACAGTGGAAATTAATCCACTGTTTGACAACTAAAGGAAAGAAAGAAAACTTCCTGACATCCAAAGGTGACGTAAACGGCGCCATGTTAAGAGGCTTTGTCCGCTCCCTCCGGGATACTGGCCTCTTGTCTTTCTACAGAAAATGCTGCCAGAAAACTGGC
>JAJIZL010044819.1:0-18114 GCA_023969395.1 Amblyomma maculatum
TATACTCTCTCTTCACACCGCCAGCGTCGATCCCGTTCGTCCATCTGCTGCTCGCACAGTACGCGTCGTTAAAAAAGGACGTCGTATATACATCGTCGAGTTTTTAGTGCTTGCCTCACGCTCATATGACCTAATTCTTTGCTGGGATTTTCTTTCCCGCCAGAATGCTGTTATTGACTGCGCCCGTGCCCACGTCGCCTTCTCAGTGCTCTGGCATGTGGTTCTCGACGATGCGCCGTCTTTTTCTTGCACCAAACGTGTTGTCGCTGACGACACCGACATTCCGCCCAAATGTGTTCCCTTGTGTGTGTGCCCTTTTCTTTTGACGCGACTGTTCTTTTTGCGCCTTTTCTTCCCTTTGCTATCATCAACATTAACCGCGGTGCCGCCGACATTGTTGTTGCGAATGCCTCAACCGCTGCGGTCCCGCTACTTCGTGGCGAATGCCTTGGCCATATTGAAGTTGCTCACCTCATCTCGCCGTTTGATATTGATGCATATTCACCACAGCTTGCCCACGTAGCCTTACTAACGCCAGTTACTGCTTCTTCCGATATACCGAGTAGGGACGTTTTTCAATCATCTGTGGCCAGTGACCACGACTTGGCTCACCTCGAGCAACTGTTTGCTCTTCTCAACGAGTTTCGTTCTTCGTTTGACGTTCAGACGACTTCCTTGGGTCGTGCGAACGCGTTTGTTCACCACATCGACACCGGCAGTCATGCCCCTCTTCGCCAGCGCCCTTACCGTGTGTCGCCTACGGAGCGCCGTGTCATTGCTGAGTAGATCGACGACATGCTACAACGTGGTGTAATCCAGCCTTCTTCTAGTCCGTAGTCGCCTCCCATGGTACTTGGAAAAAGAAGGACGGCTCCATAAGATTTTGCGTTGACTATCGCCGTCTTAACAAAATAACCCGTACAGACTTATACCCACTGCCCCGCATTGACGACGCCATCGATTGTTTACAAGGAACCGAGTTCTTTTCGTCCTTGGACCAGCGTTCTGGCAAGTCCCTATGGCTGAATCGGACCGAACAAGACAGCCTTTGTTACCCCTGATGGACTGTATGAGTTCACCGGGATGCCGTTTGGTCTTTGCAACTCTCCTGCTACGATTGAGCAAATGATGGACATCCTACGCGGCCGCAAGAGGAATATTTGTCTTTGCTATTAGGATGATATCGTCCTTTTCTCTCCCGAGTTTGCTACCCACCTCGTGCGCTTGCACCATGTACTGAGCTGTGCTAGGGGGCCGGTCTCCAAGTCGACCTTAAGAAATGCCGTTTTGGCGCCCGCAAGCTGACGATACTGAGCAATGTCATGTCCAAAGACGGCGTCCTGCCCGATCCGGACAAACTACGTGCGGTAACTTAATTCCCGAAACCGACTTCTGTTAAAGAGCTGCGCAGCTTCGTCGACTGTGCTCATATTTTCGCCGTTTTGTCCGCAATTTCGCCACCATCATTGCACCACTTACGGAATTGCTGAATGGTCCCGCCGACTTGCCTACCTGGACCCCATCCTGCAACAATGCTTTCACTACGCTCCGAAGTCTACTCCACCGCCAATTCTCCACCATTAAAGGGGCGATAACAGGGTCGCTCGATGTATTTCCGTTTTCTACTTCTATGAATAACATACAGGTCTGTGATTCTACTCGCAAAGGTTTAGTGCCTTTAGATCGCGGCGCATATTAAAAAAAAAATGCGATAGAAATTGCAATCGGGAAGCTCCTCCCACCGAAAACGACCGCCATTTTGGAATGCTCGTGTGACGTCACACAGTATACGCGGCGGAGCGTCATCTGTAATGCAGGCTGCAATATCAAAGGACAGGTCTCTTCTTTTTTGGACGATTGACACAGTGGTCGTCCCTCACGCAGAAGTGCTTGATGAAGATGTTACCGCACGAAAGCGATGTAGAGTAAGGCACGTTTTCTTCAGCATAAGGCACTGTCACAGTTAGTGGGCCGCACGGGTTCCTTAGCTTATCGACGCACTGATCTGTCACATATTGCAAAGGCGACGACGCCAACGGGATCAACGGTCACCTATCGTCGTAGTGTGAAGCTCTGCGGCCCCGCGACGGCGATGAAACTGATCAGCAGATGGTCGTCCGATCTGTTTTGGTCGGATCGGAGGCTGAGCGAGAACTTGACACCCGCGATGAGTGAGCGGCCTGAACAGCTGCGCTTGTCTGTAGCTTTACCGTGTTAGAAGAAGGAAAACAAGAAGCTACACTTTATATGTTCCGCCTTGTCATCAGTAATGACCTTGACCAGAAATATTAGTCGGCGACTGCCTGCCCGTTCAACGACGAATAGGCCTAGCGCGAGTACGCGGGGCTCGGGCTTAGAGTTTTGGTGATTACGGAACGCGCATTCACAAGCTTTAGCGGTTGCATGTGGTCATCGAATGTAGTTCTGGCAGTAGCGACCCCAAATCGACGATTGCTTACATCAAAAAGCGAGTGTACATTGAGCGGGAAGCGTCGATATGTGACCCTGTCTAGCGAGCGCAGCCGGCAGCTGTCGGCGCCGCCTGTGTGTATACCCGGCGCAGGCAGGGGACGTAGCATCCACAGCGCTTCTTGCAGCGCTGGTGTAGTTTGTGAAGAAATAAAGGTGCTACCTGTGCGAAAAGATATGGATAGTTTTGGTATGGCTAGCTCAGCTTGCATTTTATGCCGTGCGAACGAGCAGCATACATATTCGCCGCGAGATCGACCTAGAGGTGGCGCCACCGTCGCTCCGGTAGTGTGGATCGGCAGCCGGCGGCGCTCGCGGAAACGCACGCTGCGTAGGTGCTTCTGAGTTTACGGCGGGTTTGTTGGCGATGAAAACGTGACTTTTGCAGTATTTCTGCAATATTGCAGAAAAAAAAAATCCAAGGATTTCGCCAATGCAGCAGAAGAAACACGGATTTTAGGAAAACAAGGCACGCAACCAACAGTCTTCTATATTTACTTTGCACGTTTCTTACGCTGTACCACGCTCACGAGCCTAATATACTTGGGCCTGCCTAATGATAGCTTTGTTTTTCTTATCGAATTTTAAGCAGTGTGCGCATGTCTCATGCGAGCGAGACAGGCGAATTTAGTATCAAGCCCACGGAGATACAAGGTTCGTGCTCTGACCTGCAGTACTTTAGAATGAATCGAGAAAGCCTGGTTCATTATATCGCACTTGAGTCGAGGACTAAGCAGGTTAAATGTAGCACTGACAGTGTACTGCATGGCGAGTTGCTTTAGACTGAGTGCACATCAACTCTGGCGAGACAAGCACGCACAAGTATTCCCCAAAAATGAGAGCTCGCAAAGACGCGGATGCTTTTTTGCGGCCACTGTCATAGAACGTGATAGTGTATTACTGCATGCATTCGCCACTAACTGCAAATGATTTCCTGAAACCGAGGAAAATATAAGGGATTTGTGACGTGTGTGATATATAATGGTAAATTAGTAGTAGTGTAATTATTTTGTTTTGAAATGCCAATAAATTTTACCGCGCGAGAGAACTTTTACGCACTTTACAAAATTTGCGATAATCAGCGATTAATTTTCAGAAACGTTAAAGTGCAAGCTACGAATCACTCGCTGCGAAGGCATCGTCATAAACTGCGCAAGGTCACTTTTAAAGGTTGAAGATTTCTTCATCACTAATTATTGAGCAATGACTAAATCTTATGCGAAGTAAAATATTAGGGTTAATTCCAAAACAGATGCCGGATATAAAATTATTCCGAAAGGAATGCAGGTCATCTTATCATGCGACTATAAAGATGTATTTATTCCCGAACTAAACACTGATATTTAAGCCCGAATGAAGCTGTTTTACTCCTCTTGTCAGAAACGATGAGTTTCTCGGAAGACAGCACTTAGACGAAAAGGGATTATATTGATTATAATAAGTTACCAGTAAATGACATTGATCTGGTGTATTATCTAATATTTAGTGTAACAATTAGGTGCAGGGAAGATGTTTCCTAAAGGATTTCCCTAAAGTAAAATGTGCTCACTACCACTGTTACGGATGCGCAGAAGCCTTCAACAGCAAAAAAAGAAAAGAAAAAAAAAAGCATATTGGCACAGGGTTTAACGCATGAAATCGACATCGGCTATGACGGATGATTGCATATGCTGGTTTCGGTGTCGTTCTTTTTTTCTTTTCATTATTAACACCACTTCGACCACATGGGGTTGTTTAATGCACAGTCAAATCCCACAGCAGAAGAGCGCTTTTCAGAACGGTCGTGATTGAATCCTCCGTTCTCGAAATCAGCAGTAGAGCGCCCTTATATCACTGCGATGTCGTGACAGAGGTTTAAAGGCAGAAAAAAAAAATACTCACACAACTCTAGCATGCATACAGAAGGCATAGCAGGCATAGAGTGGCCTGTTCAAACTGCATTCTGCTGTGTGAAGCAGTCTGCAGTGGCATATGTTTTAGTATCTGAGGTATTCCAAACAGAAACGGGAATATGCGATTTCTGAGCGTTTGCATTTTCTTTTATTGACGGCAGCGACCTATTTTGCTTGGACACGGCGCTAACGACAGTACCACTTCGTTTGAGACACCACGTGTCAAAGGATCTCAAGCACCGAAGACCACGACGGATGATGTCCTTATCCAGCATGACATACTCGATACCGACAAGTATTTTGTTTTTACGGGAGCGTGGGGTAATCGCCTGTTTATATTTCTTTTTGAAGAGGCATATAGGTAAGCAAAAGCTCACAGGAACCGCGAAACAAACAAAAACACTCCTGTACACGCCGCATGCGCACGCGTGAATCACTGCGGGCTGGCACGCGACGCGAAAACGCATCCACACTGAGTAGGTTTCGCCGCTGAGCCGTAAGGTGGCGACTCTGCTCGATCTCGAGGCCAATAGTCAGTGCAAAAGCTATGTAAACAAACAAGCTGTGGGCGCAGTCGGAATCCACGAATCCGCCCATTCCAGCGGGAGTTTAGGGTTCACACACTAAATACTAAATGGTGTATGCTTACGTTGAAGCACTCACGAGTCATTTGCTGGAGAAGCAGTAGAAAAACTCAAGGTGAGGCTCGGGAGTTGGTTGCGGGGGAGGCGAGACGGCGGGGACGGTGGCGACTGGGAGGCTCTTGTTCGGTGCGGGCATGCAGCCGCACCGCGTTGGGTATTGCGATGACGGGACTGAAGCGGCGGCGGCGGCATTGCTCTAGTGCGCTGGCTGCAGCCAGACTGAGCATAGTTTTGCAAAAATGCTTTACCAGCCGAAAATGATTACGTATGACTAATACGCGCACATAACAGCAAGTCAAGAGGTACCGTTTCGTTGAAAAGTTTTGACTCCTCTAATGTCTCAAGGCATGCTCTCTCGTCTAGGTATACTTGTCTGAGATTTACTCTGCTTTTGGACCAAAAGAGCGACGGCAATATCTCAGCAATCAGGAACATAACGCTAACTCCTTCCTATTTTCGCGGGGCATGCACACGGGGGAAGGAAACGTTGGATGAGTGGCTTTTTATATGCGGAAGTGATTGCTGCTAAAACAAGCCAACTCTCATAACGTAAGAATAATATGCTTCTCATTATATGCATAATTTATGCATCAAGAGCCCCGTCGATTTCGGCCTCCTCGACAATCTATAGACGAAGCCCAAAACAAGTCCGAGAATCCCTAAGGTCGCATATTATAGTGAAGGCTTCTCAAAGAAAAGAGAATTTGTGAATGAAATATTTTGGTGAAGAAAAAAACAACCTCTGTGATCACCATCCACGGCGCGCATGCAAGAGTGCAGACGACACCGCGAATAGCAGACGACATGGGGATGATATCATTGTGACGTCAACGGCCGATGGTTGCCAGACCAGAAAGATTATTCCGATATTATTAATAAAAATTAATTTTAAAATTATCTACTGCACCGAGTGAGCTCAAATTTCGAGGATTTATTATTTAAGGTGTGAGGAGTGAAAGCCCATAATCAGTTTATGCTCAAACGTTAGCTCTCATGACCCCTTTATGACCCCTACGCCCCTACACTGTCACGCAAAAGGAATGTCTTGCAATCGTGTGGCCTTAACAAGTTTTGCCCCTACTTATATGGCCACCGCTTCAACGTCATCAGCGACCACCATGGTCTCATCCAGGTTTCTTGGTCCCATTGGTCCCATTCCAGGTTTCTCAGTCCTACCCCCTCCGCCCAATCGACCCCCAATTCCTGTCCTCCTGGGACGGATGGCAACACCAAGCGTCACACCCCTACAGCTGCCTCCCAGCAGACAACTGCAGCTCTCCTTGAGGAGTGCAGAAGATCTACACTCCTCTTCACGGATGGCTCGGTTCGTCCTGCTACCTCCCAAGCAGCTGCTGCCATGACAGCACCGCCGCTAGACCAGTCTAGATCCTGCCGCCTGTCATTCCCTGCCAGTTGAACCGGTGCTGTTTGCCCGTCTTCACTTAGTCGCACAGTTCATTGCATCCAGCATCCCTCCTGGACCTGTGAATGTTCTCTGGGACTTTAGATCAGCTCTGCAGCTGCTGACTATCCACCACAGCATTAACCTCTCAGTGAACGTTCTCCGAGCTCGACTCCTAGCCCTTCAGGACTCAGGGTATCAACTCTCCCATTATTGGGTTCCAGGACATCCTGGAGTCCGGGGCAATGAGGAGGCAGATGCCCTGGCCAAAGTGGCACATGACAACGGTGCCCCAGTCACTGAGGATGTCACACCTTTTGAATTTTCAAGACCCCTGTGGTATCGCGAAGTGTTATCAAAGCTGCGGAACTACCTCGCCTCAGCCACGCTCTCTCCGCTCACCCTTGCCACTGTGATAATGTGGCTTATTAAAGCGCGCTGCGCCAGCCACCGCAGCGCATTTCTTTCGCTTCCGTTATGACGGAATAAAGCCGTTCCTGTCTGAGCTATGCTGCCTCAGTTGTCTTGCGTAAAACACGACATAATGGTGACGAGGATGGGATATCTGGGCCGGTGTTACGCCCAGTGAAGACTTTCGGCACAAGACCAAGAACTGTAGCATCTACAGCAACGGGAACGCCTTCGCCATGACTATACTTTCGGGCAAGTTGACCATTTTGATGATTCTAGGACTGATTGGCTTTCGTATGAAGAGCGGTTAGAAGCATATTTGCGTGCTAACAAGATTCCGGAAGACTTAAAAGTAGACGTGCTCCTGAGTTTGATCGGACCGCAAACTTACGCACTTCTCAAATCACTGACTATTCCGGATAAGCCCTCGTCTAAGCCCTATGCAACGCTCATAACGCTACTTCGCAATCACTTGTCTCCGAAGCCGTCGGTCATCGGCGAAAGAGCAAAATTTCACCGCCGGTCACAGAAAGAAACTGAAACCATATCGGAGTTCGTGGCCGAGATAAGACACCTTGCTCAGACATGCGATTTCGGCGAGTTCTTGGATCAGTCACTGCGCGACCGATTTGTCTCCGGGTTGCAGCGCGTCGACATCCAACGGCATTTATTTGTCGAAGATAATGCCCTAACTTTCCAAAAAGCTGTCGAGCGTGCCTTGTCTTTAGAAGCAGCAGTGCGAAATGCGACAGAAGCGCACGTAGTGCACGAAAGGAATGCCGATATACACAAAATGCCTAGCTAAAGGCCAACTCCCGAAGCAAAGACGGTAGCATGCTATCGATGCGGTTCGCCCAAGCACGCAGCAGCATCTTGTCCGCATTCGCAAGCAACTTGTTATAAGTGCCAAAAGAAGGGACACATTCAACGAGTTTGCACAAGTCGTCCGCGACGTGTGAAAACGCTCACAGTAAGCTCATTCAACAGGCAAACAAAACTTGCTCTGAATGACGTTACTTTAGACACACGTGCAGTGCCTTTTATGGTGGCAGTCAAAGTTAACAGTGTACCATTACAGATGGAGCTGGACACCGGAGCTGCTGTCTCGATAATTTCACGCAACCACTGCAGGCGGCTTCTTCCAGATTTGCACCCGCAACGAACCAGTCTTCGACTACGCACGTACACGGGTGAAGTAATCAAGCCCATTGGAGTGCTTGAAGTCAACGTGGAAACGAACGGCCAAAAGCAGCGCCTACCGCTCTACGTGGTGCCACAAGACGGACACTCACTTCTGGGACGGGAGTGGCTACAACAGATTCGGTTTGACTGGAGCCGTATCTGGGAGCTGAACGCCGTTAGGAGTTTGCCTTGTGCGACCGAAGAGTCGTCGGAGAAACTTCAGGCCTTGCTACGAAAGTACACGCAACTGTTCAGCAAAGACTTGGGCAAGATAAATGGTGAGAAAGGTACTCTTTATTTCAAAGACAATCAAGAGCCTAGATTTTTGAAGGCAAGGACTGTGCCATTCGCATTACGTCCGGCAGTAGAAGAGGAACTTGTGAAGCTAGAAAAGCTTGGCGTTATCTCACCAGTGGCTAGCAGCAAGCTTGCTACGCCGGTTGTGCCGGTCATTAAAGCTGATGGCTCGATAAGACTGTGCGGTGACTACAAGGTCACCCTGAATCCAATTCTAGACACTGAGCAATATCAGCTTCCAAGAGCAGACGAGCTTTTTGCAATCCTTGCGGGAGGAAAGAAGTTCTCGAAACTTGACCTAAACAGAGCATACCAGCAGGTAGAAATGGACGAACGGTCGAAAGAATACTTGACGCTAAATACACACAAAGGGTTGTATCATTGTGACGTCATTGTGACGTCAACGGCCGATGGTTGCCAGACCAGAAAGCTTATTCCGATATTATTATTAAAAATTAATTTTAAAATTATCTACTGCACCGAGTGAGCTCAAATTTCGAGGATTTATTATTTAATGTGTGAGGAGTGAAAGCCCATAATCAGTTTATGCTCAAACGTTAGCTGTCATGACCCCTTTATGACCCCTCCGCCCCTACACTGTCACGCAAAAGGAATGTCTTGCAATCGTGTGGCCTTAACAAGTTTTGCCCCTACTTATATGGCTACCGCTTCAACGTCATCAGCAACCACCATGGTCTCATCCAGGTTTCTTGGTCCCATCGGTCCCATTCCAGGTTTCTCAGTCCTACCCCCTCCGCCCAATCGACCCCCAATTCCTGTCCTCCTGGGACGGATGGCAACACCAAGCGTCACACCCCTACAGCTGCCTCCCAGCAGACAACTGCAGCTCTCCTTGAGGAGTGCAGAAGATCTACACTCCTCTTCACGGATGGCTCGGTTCGTCATGCTACCTCCCAAGCAGCTGCTGCCATGACAGCACCGCCGCTAGACCTGTCTAGATCCTGCCGCCTGTCATTCCCTGCCAGTTGAACCGGTGCTGTTTGCCGGTCTTCACTTAGTCGCACAGTTCATTGCATCCAGCATCCCTCCTGGACCTGTGAATGTTCTCTGGGACTTTAGATCAGCTCTGCAGCTGCTGACTATCCACCACAGCATCAACCTCTCCGTTAACGTTCTCCGAGCTCGACTCCTAGCCCTTCAGGACTCAGGGTATCAACTGTTCCTTTATTGGGTTCCAGGACATCCTGGAGTCCGGGGAAATGAGGAGGCAGATGCCCTGGCCAAAGTGGCACATGACAACAGTGCCCCAGTCACTGAGGATGTCACACCTTTTGAATTTTCAACACACCTCTTGAGAAAGGCTGTAAGTTCGTTGCATCCAGACCGTCGTATTGCCACTGGAAAACCTCTCCAACGGCTCTCTGACAAACTTCCCGGAAGGACAAATCCCTCCTCCTGCGACTGCATATAGGCTGCACATGGACTCCGTCACGCATGTACGCCTGCAGCCGAGCTCCCGGCCCACCCTGTCCCTCTTGCGACAACACTAGCACACTGGGGCACTTGCTCCTTGTTTGTCCAGCCTCCGCTGGCCACCGCCAGAAACTTCTGGCTGGCTACCGGAATCTTGGTTTCCCGGCGGATACGGAAGGGCAACTGCTCTTCCCGACTCGGAACTAACTTTCTGCTCACCGGCTCCTCCTGACTTTTCTGGAGGAGTTTGACCTCAGCTCTATTCTGTAGGCATACACGGGCCTATAGTGCCTCGTGCGACAATGGTGGCGTCAGCCACCTCCCCCTCCCCTACCCCCCTAACTCCAACTTCCCCACCCCCCTGGGCGCCAAGAGTGATGCCACAAAGTTGGCCAACATACGACGCGACCAGTATCGCTCCCCCAAAATAAACCATAGCAACCACCACTACTCCCACCAAGAGCATGTTGGAGCGTGACGTTCTTTATGGCCGGCGGGGAGAGTCGAGGGCAGCGCAAGGCGATGTAGACAAGGGACGCCTTCTGGCGCCACCACCACCACGAAGGCGGCGGCAGCAATCCCTGGCGCTGGGGCGCACGCGCTAGAAACTCTCCCAGATTAGCAATGTTGTCCTCCGCAGTATCGTTACTGTAGGTAGAAAAAAACCCGTTCGCAGTTAGTACTGCGTCACTTGACACTATTTTGAAGTAATAACTACATACGAGAATTTTCAAAACTTCGCCGAGCCTCACTAGGACATCTATGAATGTCCTGTGGTCGCGATGGACGGAACGGTGACGGACAATGGGAGTAGAAAATGCAACCGTTAAATGCATTCCTTCATTAAAACATGCTCACAGAGTATCACGTCGATCGCCCCAAGCACAGGGCTAATTGCCTGCCCAGAATGCTTGGTTTGGTTTGTGGGATTTAATGTCCCAAAACAATTCAGGCTACGAAAGAAGTCGTCGTAGAGGGTTCCGGAAATTTCGACCACCTTGGGTTCTTTAACATGTACTGACATCGCACTGCCGAAAAAGTATTTGACATCAAACAGCGGTCTACATCGACGCCGCCGCATACCCCAAACCGCGATGCATATTTGCTTGCGCTAGTAAACAGCTGTGGACGGCCGTTGGTTGCGTGCTCCATTCCCACAGATCATTTGAAGAGGCGGAGAAGACGACCATAGCCTTGGTTATAGCCTTCAGCTCTGCAGAAGCTATCTTCAGTGACTCTAAATTTGCGATTCGTCATTTTGCCAAAGGGCTGGTCACCCCTGCCACGCTATCCCTCCTTCCTTCAACCAATCTCCAACTCCGCCAAATTCAATGGACCTGGATTCCTACGGATGCATCCCAGCCAGGGAATGAGGCAGCCCACACTCATGTCTGAGGATTCGTCGACCGGGCTGTCGCTTCATCCGTTCTGCGGATGGGGATAATTCGGTTGGTTATTGGTTATATTTTATGGCATCACCATGCACTACCATTTAGTTGGACTTCTCTATCGCCTCCGCGCGTATTTCCTTCCCCAAAACTCAGGAGGGTGCATGGAAGCGACTGCATACGAACACCTGCCCCAACCCCGCGCTATATCCTTGCATGTACGCTAGGGTTGTGGGACTTATAATAGCTTGAGCTCTGCTCTCAGAGCCGAAAGCCACTCCGCTAGCTCAGGCCGCAGCCGTGGCCGTGAAGAACGGCACACCGAGGCATAGCCAATGGGCCAAGCTGTTTATTCGGAGTTCCCAATGTTCCTAGGTCGTAGCAGCATGTCCGCAAGCTCCGAGGTTGCTGCGTCGTTTCCCTCTGCGCTTTTGAAGCTACCTGAGGAGAAAAAACGGAGGGGGGGGGGGGGAAGGAGCGGCCGCCAGCAACGCTGTACCATTTCCTCTCACCCCCGCTATCTCCGCAGTAGCTCAGAGGGAAGGAGGCCAGGAGGAGAAGGATGAGAGCTCCCCTCAAAAGAGATGGGAAGGGTGTTCTCTTCTGCACCTTGCTGGTTAGAGCAATGTCGAATCCCCACATGCTCTAATGTGTGGTCAAAACGTCCCTGTATTCCACATAGTTCGGGGTTACCGAAACGACCACCCTCCCCCAGGTTTGCAGCTTTCGCATAAAGACCAGTGGGAGGCTAGACTGCTCAGCTCCAACTCGGACACGCAGATCCGGGCCGTGACAAGAGCGTCAGAGGTCTCTGAGCGCCATGGGCTCATGGCCACTTGAGGAGTTTTTTTTTTTTTTTCGAAATGAGCCAAATCCACAAACCGAAACTAATGCAAACCCAACTGTAGTGGTACACTAGTCCAGTCAACTTTCCTTAAAAAAAAAAAAAAACATCAGAACAAAATGGGTCAAATCACACCAACTAAGCTAGCCCGCAGATCACATTTTAAATCGAAATCTAGCCAAATTCTTCCATTGCGTGGATCGAAATGCGCCAGATCCGTTCAACCAATAGGAGAATGACCAGGAGACCACGTGATTCAGCCAACATGTCAGCCTCCTTGTAGGCTGCTGGACACAGACTTAGTCGCTATCCACATGCGGAGAACCCACAAAAGCAACCTGCGCGCGTTGTGCTAGGTCCCACCGCGTCCACACCTGCAATGTGCGTCCGCGGGACTCGGCCGTTTGTTTTGTTGTATGCCGTCGAGCCGGGCGAATATCGAATCATCCTGCCGGCCATGGAACGTGCCTTGTTTTAAAAAGTAGTCTTGTTTATATCCGAACTAAAAATGGCGGGAAACCTTAATCGCAAGACAAACACGAAGTACACACCACCGGCTACTACCGATCTTGCGTGGGAATGGAACTGCAGAGGGTTTCGCCAGAAAAAGGCAGATCTGCAGGAGGTTTTAGACACTGCGGACGAAAACCAGACTTTATCGCTCTCCAAGGAACAAACTGCAGCATCGCTAACAGGATGCTGTACATTTATGCAAGAAACATCAAATCCCTACGAAACACCACACGTAGCCACTTTAGTCACCAAGGATATGAACCCAATTGACACAACACTCGCATATTTCAAATGTCTTGTTCGATATGCTGCCACGAATGTTTACAGCTCTCCCCAAAAGGGAGAGTAACGTGTTTAATCAGCTCTTTCACGACGCCCTCCAGTAATGATGTGAAACCACGTAAGAATTCATTTATAATTATGGGTGACTTCAGCGTTTTTTACGCTTCATGGGGCTACATGAGTGGAAATCCTAAAGGCTGTAAGCTGGCGCTGGCATACTATTCTGACCGAAACCGACCATCCCACCCGTTTTGGTAACAGCGTGAACCGGGATACTAGCCCTGACGTGATGCTAGTTCGAATTCAACACTCGTGCACGTGGGCTAACCTGGACGAGAATCTGGACAGTGACCATTTCATCTTTGAGACGGCGACACAAGTGAGTTGGCCGCGCACTTATCCGTCTGCTGCGCCTCACGGACTGGGACACCTTTCGAAATCAGACTATAGTTCTAAGAGACGGCAAATGACTCTGCCTATCTGACTGGGTCAGACAGCTCCAGACGGACATAAAACAGGTTCCCTCCACAGTTAAGGCCACAGAAAAGGCACCAGAGATCGACCCACTTCTCCTCCACCTGTGCGAAGCTCGAAGAGGACTTGTTCGGAGGTGGTTCGGAGTTGGTTCGAAGCGACACAATCACAAGCTACGCGAGCGCATAGCCGAAGTTACTAGAGCCTTTAGTATAGCGTATGAACTCTTTCGTACGATAAACGCCAGGAAATTAACGGACGTTGCTCCGTGTGACGCATCGGCGCTTTTAGTTGACCGTAAAAAAAAAACCAAACGGAAGTTGCAATGGCGACATCTAGTGTTCAAACCGGAAAACACAGTCATCCTTTTTTCTGGAAGCCAAAACTAGCCAAGTCACACCGAAACTTTGGCCAATTATTTCGCTATGGTGTTCAACACTGAGACAGGATAATTTATTACAAGTTACTTATTTCAGTTTGCGTCTAATTTTGTATTGTCATTATGGTACATGCCGTACACAATTTCACCTCACGGAAACAAGCGTGTAGACGTCAAGCCAAGGCGGTCAACTTCATGGTGTTGCCATGCCAACAAAACAGACGCCGATTGTCAGGCTTAGAAAAATCGCTGAGAAAAATGAATACACAAAACGTATAAATCACTAACTGTGCTGAATGCTACATGAGGCAAAGCGAAAGCTCCATGTAGCATTTATAGGCATGAGCGCGTCCAAGAACAGGCTAATGAAGAGACATTCACTGAAGCTGGCGACCTGGATGCCGCCTTCTTGTCAACGCTATTCGTGAGAGCCTGGCACAATCGATAAACTCAAAATTTCGCGTATGCTAGCCTATCGTACGCGAGAGCTCGTTCTCGGCTATCGTATAGCCATGCGTAGTGTGCATCATGATGTTTTGGGTGTGCGCTATTTCTTAGCGTGTGTTTGTGTGCGCTATACAAAAGTTCTCTACTATTTCGGTAGAGTGTTACGCGGAGGAGCTAACGAGCTCCGACTGGCACAGCCTCTGCCACAGGCTGCAGGTAATACTCGTTATGGACAAAACGGGGTTGCTTCTTCACGGCCACCTCGACCCGTCCAAGACCTAAGATGAAACCTCTAAAGCGGTAGCCAAGCTCCTACATAAGGAATCGAGACACCAGTGCGCTGCTGTATGCCCTAGAGGCACGCTACATACTAACTATCCCAGACCAGAGTACAGGGACTACTTTCATCAAAATGAATGCTCACCTCTGGATGACGACATCACGGAATCAGAAGTTCGAGCTGTGCTTGCGAGGCTGAGAAGAAACAGAGCACTTGGGGCGGAAAGTGTTAAGTACAAGATGCTCCAGATCCTTGACGACGGATCGAGTAACCGCCCTACCAATTATTATTATGAAGTGTGGAGGACTGAATGAGATTTATGGAATGCTAACATAAATCTCTTTCCTAGACCAAGCAAGCCGCTGTCCCTCCGAAGTCATGCGTCGGCAAACTGCCAGAACACGTGCCCAACCGGCTCCATCCACATTTGGAGACCGACATCTTTCGTTACATCATGTTTGGGTTCTGGCCGCATGTCTCGACTCAAGATGTGCACCTTCAGCTGAAAGAGGAAATGATTGACCATCGCGACAGGATGCAGGCTAGCGCTGTTTTCGCTTTAGACCTGAAAGGAGACTTCGGCAACGTGTCGCATGATGCCATCTTGGCGGGCCTAGGCAGGTCATATATTGTGGATGGCGCATTTATGACTATGTCACAAGCTGCCTCACATATAGAGCGGAAGTTGCGGGGTCCCCCTGCTCCTCCGAGCATGCTTCGACATGACTCCGGGGTAACGACCGGCCAGCGCGCGCCCTTGGCGATGGGCCGCAGCGCAACCAGCCGAGAGTATAAAAAGGCAGACTACCGTAGCACGCCCGCGGCAGTGCGCTGTGCGGAGATGTAGTCTCTCGAGACACTCTCGCGGCCGCTCGCTCTAGGAAGGTGTTATTTTGTTTCACCGAGCCCGTGATCAACTCATCGTTTATCCTCATTCTGTACAGCCGCCGCTAGATATCAACTCAGCGACTACGACACCTCAACGAACAAGAAAGCCGTGAGAATTCCTTTTTGCCACAGACTGTCGGTTAATTTAATATTGTTTTCACCTTTGTTTAAACCTTTGACTGGCTTACTATTTTACGCTGTGTTTTCTGTGTAACTCTTGCCTCTACTAGCTACTATCTGAAATACTTGCTTTGTTATCTTTATAGTCTTCTTTTAGCGCAGCGTTTGTTCATTGCCGGTTTTCCTTCTTGTCATTTACCGAGTCGTCTTTTGATCACTATCGTGTCGTGGCGTTTTTTTTTTTGCGGTCGATTATTATACAGTGTAATTTGGACTAATGCTCTAAATATCCAATTGATATAAAAAAAGAAGTGACTTTCTCTAACTTATTCCTCAATCCCACACGCGACACACGTACTTCACGAGTTGACCGGCCTAACGTTTAACTTTGTTCTCAAACCTCATAGAGGGAGGAGGAGGAAGATGAGGAGGAAAGGCAGGGAGGTTAATCGGTAAAGGATCTGGTTTGCTACCCTGCACTGGGGAGAGGGGTAGATGGGTATAAAAGTTGTGGGTGAGAGAGGGATGGGTAATGACAGTACAGTTACATCACTGACATGTCACATCACATTACTTCACAGTCCCCCCCATATCACGTAACATAAAAAGTCATAGCCTTTCGATCAGACCTGTGCTTTTCATAAAGCGGAGCAGTGCCTGGGAGGCCTTCACCGCAGACGATCACCGTGGCCAGGGACCTAGGATCTTAATTTCAGTTAGTGGGCGTCACGTAGGCACTGTCCTTCCTCGCTGTATATGAGGCACTAACAAAGAATGTTGCCTATAGTCTCCTCGCACCCGCAGTTTGTGCATGCAGGGCTATTTGTCATACCTATCACAAAATAATAAGAGCTTGTAAATGCTACACCAACCCACAGGCGGCACAGAAAAGTTTCTTCACATCGAGGTAGGCCAGGTGGAAGCCGGAGCTTCAGGTCAGGGTCCAGGGATTTTAAGCGGCAGTTTGCAAACTGGTCAGAACTCCACAAGGAGAGCGTGTGTTCCCGCGCAAGTGCGCGAAGCCTGCCCGCTGCGTCTGCCCTAGAAAATGGAATCAACACACAATCGCCGCCTTGGTGGGCTGTTCGTGCGACCTCGTCCGCCCGGAGATTGCGACGGGTAACCGTAAAGGGGATCCCGCGCCTCTGTTGACCGTAGAGGCGGGGGTTTGTGACAGACTATATGAGGGCCTTCTTATTGCATCGAACTTCTACCCTGGGGATCGGAGAAGTGCACTTTGAAACGATTCTTTTGATGGGTCGGGACGCCCCTAAGGCTCGATGCCGTTGACCGCCTTGTTAACGTGACGATGGCCGGACTTTCAACGCAGCGGTCAAGAACAGGAATTCCTGGTGTGCATCATGCCCTCTACGTCGGCGGCGTCACGTTATGGATGACGAAAGGCTCGGACGGCCACATGGAAGACGGTCTTCAAGACGTCGTCGAGGTAACGCAGCACTACGTGACTGAGAGCAGGCTGAATTACGCACCTGAGAAGTCAGAACTGCTTATTATACGGGCGCTCGCGAGGACCCAAGTTGTTCATAGAGAAATTGGCCTTCACCTACAAGGTCATGTACCCAGACGGTACAGGCTAAGGGTGCTGAGCCGGTACCAACGTTCCAACGCCGGAGAGACATACACTGTACTATTACTCCAGAAGCAATCGAGAAGCTGGCATTAGTGATCCGCCATATTCCCAACAGTCGCGGGGGACTCAATAAAGCAACACACCGCGAATCATGCAGGCGTTTTTGTGGCGAAAGATACACTGCGCTAGGTTTTCAAGCTGTCGGCGTGGCACCGTGTTACCGTGGCACCGTGGAAGAAGAAGAATAGAAAGAAGAAGAAGAAAAAACAGAAGTAGAAAGAGAGAAAGAAGAAGAAAAGAAGGAGCAGAAAAAATTACCTGGGCTTTAGCTTTAATTAAACCCGGTAGGTTGAAGTAGCTTCTGTTTCTTTTCTTTCTTCTTCTGCAGCGCGGCGTGGCTACCGACCGGGTTTACCCGATGGCTTCAAGAGGGGCCCCATTTGCGGTCGCTCTAAAGGTCAAGCGTGGCTACCGGCCGGGTTTAGGCGACGGGCTGAAACCTGGCGTAGTATTACTTAAGCAGTGAAAAGAAGAACAAATAGAAGAAGAAGAAATAAAAGAAGAAAATGAAGAAGAATAAATAGAAGAGGAATAGAAAGAATAAAACACAGAAGAAGACAGATAACTCATTAGTTATTAGAGGCGAACGTCAACAGCGAGTTGCTAGGTCGTTCACGTTGTGACGGCGACACATTAAATCCAGGTGCCCGCAGAAAAATTCGCTTAAACACTCACAGCTTTCGCACTATCACTAGGATCAAGCCATGCTTAAACCCCCACAATTTTTAATCAATCGAATGACGTTTCCCGCGCCCTATCAATGGCTGGATCGGAGTGAGCTGAATTGACTGGAAATCCATCTGCGATAGGCTGTCAGGGTAGTCATCGGACTGCCTTCGTACACTTCGACACACCGCCTGCTCCAGCTCGGCTTACAAAACACAGCAGAAGAGCTGATAGAATTTAAAAAGACCGGACAGCTCACGCGCCTTCGAGTCGCGAGAATGGGCCATGTCGTTCTGCGCCGACTAGGCTACCCGCAGCCGACCAGCCGGCACCTTTGCAGAAGCGATACCACTGTCGGGGACAAAAACGCGCAAAAACCAGATCAAAGGGACGTGTCAGGAGATGGCTGTTTTGTTCCCCTGATCGCCGGCCGAGCGGCCACTCGCGGGTG
>JAJIZL010044819.1:32745-47248 GCA_023969395.1 Amblyomma maculatum
CACACGCACACGCACACGCACACGCACACACACGCACGCGCACACACGCACGCGCACACGCACACGCACACGCACACACACACACACACACACACGCACGCGCACGCGCACACGCACACGCACACGCACGCACACACACACACACGCACACGCACGCACGCACGCAGACGCGGACGGACGGACAGACAGACAGACAGAGACGCGCACGCCCGCGCACACATACACACATGCACACACAGTTGCGTAAAAGGTTTGCGTGTAACAGCGAGCGAGCGGAGCGGTTGGCGGAGAGCAGTATCAGATAGTGTATTGGAAGATTTCGGCTCCTCTGTGATTAACAACCATTTGGAGCTCCGTTCGAGCGACACTAAGCCTCTCAAGACTAAAACTAATGAGAAACCAGTTGGCCAAAATGGGAATCGCGGGATTAAAGGCATATATACGCTGAATACTGAAAGTCATATAAAGTCATGCTCCGACTCGACGTGCAAATAACTCTGTCGAAAAATACTCAGGTTACCATACACGTAGAGAGGTGTTAGATTACCTTCTTTGAAAGCCAAGAAGTATGCTGCCAAACACTTTCTTCCGAGAAAATAGTGTTTGAGGGTGTATTTATTTAGGGCAGGAGCAGAGACTTGACCAGGATGGAAGCTTGTTCCCGGCCTTCCTGGTGAGTTGGTGTTAAAGGTCTAAGCGCTTTAGGAAGAGGCATCAAGGTGATCACTTAGCACGAATAAAATGAAACAAGTGCGTCCCGGGTTCTCATATTGTCTACGACCACATGGTGCTGATGTGTATTGTCATGATCACTTTTCAGGTTCTTTCTTTCTTTCTTTCTTTCTTTCTTTCTTTCTTTCTTTCTTTCTTTCTTTCTTTCTTTCTTTCTTTCTTTCTTTCTTTCTTTCTTTTCCTACTAAAGGGAAGTTGAGGAGACACTCTGGAACACTCCAGAAA
The DNA here is from genome assembly GCA_023969395.1 of Amblyomma maculatum. NCBI lineage: Eukaryota > Metazoa > Arthropoda > Arachnida > Ixodida > Ixodidae > Amblyomma > Amblyomma maculatum. The sequence continues at coordinate 33,703 of JAJIZL010044819.1, forward strand.
GAAGGATATGAAGTGGGGCAGTTCATGAGGGGATCGATTTTGTCAAGAAATACTTGCGTATTGACGCGTTGGCTAATAGGCGGAAGCGGCTCACCAAGATACTGAACAGACCACAAACATAAGCTTCATGCATGATTGGTAAATACCGTCAAGTGACATCGAAGCCTAACAAGCGTCTTAAAGTTCATGAAAGGCGCGATCCTTCACTTTGTAACCTGAATCATGCCACTGACCTGCAGAGGCGGCTGCAGAAACAAAACGCGTGTGCATCCTCGTCTGGGGTTCATATTGAACAGGACATGAAGAAATGCAGTGTTTTACCTTTTTTTCCGAACAGCGATACGAGCTTCATCTCCAAAGAGGTCTTCCTCACTCCTGGAAGAAATCTCTTATCGGTGTGACTGGCGCTCGTGGTACTCTGCCGTATCAGAACTGAGCATTCAATGGCAGTACGTCTGAGAAACAAATAGCGTTGCATGTTAGGTAGATAACAGCATATAATTCGTTTTTATTGGCGAATATTCGACACAAATAGACCTATTTGGCCTGCTACTAAAATCTTCGGGACAAAGTAATCAAAAGGGCCACCATATATTAGTGTTATTGATGTGGCAGACCTTGATCAATATATTATTTTAGCTTTACTAGAAATAGCTTTGAAAGAAAGAATGAAAGAAAGGCTGGAAAACTAAAATACCCTCATTCCACTTGTTTTTCTGGCTTCACCTAGCAACCACTACGGTGCTGATAAAAAACATTATTGCTCGTAATAACTGTTCCCCCTTGAGGACAGGTCTGACCCTGCAGGAAGGCAAAATTAACGTGGCGGCCGTGGCACTGCGCGTATCGTGGGAGCCTTCCCGCGGCTGTTGCTGGGACGCTCCTCTTATGTGCGGACACAATCGCTGAGACCCGAGTGTGCTCGCTGTAAGAGGCTTGATTGTCCCGTGTTCAGCGTAGGGGCGACGGCGCGCGATCCATTGTTTGCTCAAAGTTGTTGGGCGCTCAAGCCCGGCAGGAGGCCAGCGGGCGCCTTGGCGCGTTGCGCTGCCCTGCCCTCTTCGGTGTTGCAATAAATTCAATAAGTCTTGTTGGATGACACTCGCGGCGATGCCTGTTTAAGCCAAGTTTATTGAAACTCGGGACCCCCAGGGCACGCAGGAATGACACCTTGCGTTCATCCTCCACCGCTTTCTGCACTGCCCCTTCATTCTCCTGCCCTTTATACTACTTCCGCCTAGCTTCAGCATTTTATTCTTTCAATTTATTCTACTACTCCGTCAGTAGCCTGTCTCTTCTCCGGCTGTTTTGCACTAATGTCTATAGCTCACATTTTTGCTTGTTTTGTTTGTTCCGGCGTGCACACTATATGCAGCGAGCGTGCGGCTCTTAAAGAGATGTTGTTGGCCCGACTAGTGCTACCAACCGAAAGCCTCAGCTCCGTTCACAGTTCTTCGGCAGTGTTGTTTGGCCCTGCCGAGATATATTAGGATGAAATCACACTGTAACAGGCTGTCAATGACAATGTCCTCAGTGCGCTTCAAGCTGTTCAGGTTAAAGCTAGAAAGCTCCGAATGCCTTATGCAGCAAGCCTATTATTTTGATAGCAAGATGGAACATTTAAATACAGCTTTTCTGTTCGTAATGAGTCCTGAGAATTGGGGGCCATTTCCGAAATTAGGAACCAACATTAGGAACCAAGAGGAGGAAAACGAGCGCTTGTAGATTATTTTCATTGCAAAAAATAACAAACAAGCCCGAATTATGTAATCCCATCTTTAAGACACCAAATGCCATAATTTTTAACCTCCTCGGCCCCTCTTCTGCCCATCAAAAATGAAGTATCCAAAAGAAATCAGTGGAAGTGCAGGTGAGCCTATTTTATTAGCGCTCTTCGTTATCACTATGAACTTCTGCTTTGCTCCGAAACCCGAGTTCATTTGTCTTCTGCTCACGCGTCACGAGGACAGCGCGTGCTCCGCGGCGCGCGCCACGACATTGGGAAGAGGCTGTGGTCAACTTGCGGCCAGCCTGCGCCACAGTTAATGCACTCAAAACGACTCGCTCCGTGCAGTCTTCAAATGAACTTATTTGACTTGCTCGCCTTTACAATTTTCTTCAGTACTGCGTCTAAGCAATCATCGTCGTCACCAGAAATGCAAGCCTGTAGCGTGCGTCAACCAGCCTGCTCATTTCCGCTTTCCTCAGTAAGCAGGTCGCCTCGTAAATTGGTGAGCTTGAGTCTTAAAGTGAAACCCAAAATATTAGTCGAGACACACTTGAGAGATGCGTGATACTGCTCGGCAATTCTGTGTTTTTTGATTAATGTGCTTATTTGTGACTCTTTAAAAAAATCAGGAAATGGACGATACAGACAAGGTACTAGTGATGCCAGAGTGCGTTGCTTGTCTCTGAGCTCTTTTTTTTGTTCTTGTTAAGGCTGCGTCAGGGTACGCTAATCTCGGATCACTAGCTAGCCAGAACCCTTACTCTGGCAGATTTATCGCATGCAGGAAAGAGGCGCATGGTATAAAGGTTCCCACTTTCCTGAATTCTCGCATATGTTTACCAGACAAGCAGTTTCTGGCACGAAAGGCTCAAAGGCCACACGTAAACGGGCACACTTATGAACTCTCTAGAGACCCTGTGGCGCATTTCGCCAGATGCAAGTGAATCCTAAATCGCGTGAAATTACCGAGCACTAAAGTCAAAGGATTGGCTGAATCGGCAGCTAAGTGGAGCGTATTACGTGACTTAGGCTAAGGAATAGAGGGGATCCTCCTTCTATTTCCTTGTCCAAACGGTAGATAAACTTTTTGCATTTGCAATAAATATGTTTGTGTAAGAGCAGGGGGCGCACTGCAGCTCTTAATATTTCCTTGCACTTGTTTTCATTCAAGTGTTTTCTATTTAGTATTTAACCAGATATTTCCAATTTTACCGAATATTATTTCGCGCATTTTACGGATACGCATATTTACAGCTTTATGACGTAAAATCGGAAGAATTTTGTAGAAACCATAGCTGCTAGAACCTTCCCTTGCAACCGTCTTCTGCATCTCCAGGTCATCACTTCAGCCGGTGACGTCTTGAGTGTCTTTCTTAAATCTTTCTTTTATTTTTTTTTTTGGGAAGGGCGGAAGAGGATGTAAGAATTACGGAAAACTCATTAATTTTTATTTCAATATTTTGCCTTTACAATGTTTAAATTTATTTTTAAATTCCTGCTTATTTATATTCGATATTTATTTTCCAGCTTGTCTTGATTTACGGTTAGGCATGTTTTACGGATACCCTGATCTTACTATATCTTAAAACACGGGAGTATTATATAAAAAAGGCTAATTTAGCCTTACATAGTTCCATTCTTGCAAAATCTGTTTGCCGCACACTTTAAATATGGTTGGAAGTTTGAGAAGCTCCGCGACCATGTCCAGATTGGCGAATTACGAACTGGCGGGAAAGGCTGAAAGCCTGAGAATAATCGGTTTACTTCCCCGCATTATGTTCTACAATAGAGTAAACGTGAATTCCCACATTCTTACAAGTCTAGCACAAAATAATGTGGACACTAAGTGCAAACATTTTATCACAGATTGATGAGCTTCGTGGCTAGTACAACAAGAGGGATGTGCAACAGGCTCCATAAAAGCAGGCCGAGTGTTCTTGTTCACTCAGCCGTTTCGAGATGAACTGTTTCATAATGGCATCAAGTGTAGGTCCACGGTTCTTCTCTTATTGTGATGATCGGAGAAAGAAATCTTCACCTACGCCACAGAAAATTCAGGACAATCATAGCCCTGGAACTTAAAAAAAAAAAAAAAAGCTTTCGATAATGTCAGACATTAGAAAATCATCATGGTCGCATTAGAACTAAAAATTGGACAAAATATATAATTACAAGAAAGCATTCTTTTACAGGAGAGCCCCCAAATCTCCACTTGGACTGAATCAAGTCCCCCAACATCTATCCTCGGATAGAGGGAGCCTATCTCTAGAAAAGGCAATTCTTATAAGTTGACAAGATCACCCAATGGCTAAGAACAGGACGAAATATAGAGATTAAACAAACACTACAAGCAGGAGCAGACCAAATATCGCAACTAGAGAAAAGCGTGTGTTTCCTATGCTTCTCTAAAAAGTTAGAGCTTTTGGTGATTAGGCTTCAGCCGCAGGGCAAAACGCCTCATCATCACATTATGGCGAGGTGTGACCTACATGACAAAAACTGCAAAACCATCTGAATTCTGGGGGTACACATAGAGATCAAAGAGTTGTGTGTTGTGTTGTGTTGGGCTTTATGGCGCACAATCAACTCAGGTTATCCCTATAGAGATAAATGAGAGAAACGTCATCACCGTCTGGATCCAAGGACTCCAGGTCGCCGTCTATATGTGCATTGGCTGACGCCTATCCTGTATCTGCTGGAAATTAAGGTTTTACAACCTAAGCAGCTAAGCTAGATCATAAACTATGTGAACCATACAACAGACTGAAAATTCGAGGGGCCAACAAACACCAGGGTAGAAAGGAATCAAACTGAAGAAGGCTGATACATTCATTGGTACTTAGCCGCATATTCTATTCCTTGCCCTTGCACCTATACCCAGCTGAAAAAAAAAATGTAGAGGTTCAGCTATCCTTGAAGCAAGTTTCACGAGCATAAAACATCGGCTGCAGCCATAGTAGCTGCTCCCGCTTCGATCTTGGCTCGCTTTCGCGCTTTCTAAGCTTCTCAGCAACGGGCTAGTCTGACTTCTCGTTGTTCGATGGTCTCGGCAGCCTGTCTGGCACGGCTGCGGTCCTCGTCTTCGGAGAGATTGCGCATGTGTATGGTGCATTTACTTTAGGTTTAAGGAAGGAGTGGCGCCGAGGAAACTTCATAGAACTGACGATAATCACTGCACATCGCGAAAGTGTCTTGCAGTTTTACACGAGGCGTGATCCACTGCGGCGATAGCATAGTGCCCTCAAGCCTAAGCCAAAGAAGCTGATATGTGCGTTCTGGCCAGGTTGGGAATACAGTCACGCGAATGCTTTTCTTTGCGCAGCTGTGGCAAGGCGCAGATCAAACTGTCGCATATGTACAGTACCTTGCTTGCGCAGACGAATGACCTTGGAGAATGGGGGAAAGGAAGGCACAGTATCTGTCACAGTATAGGGTCAAATGTTCGGAGCCGGATCACCTTGAGGTTTGGCATGGGAGGAGTAGAGCTTCAGCTCTAAAAGAGAAGATTAACTGTCTGATCAGACAACCTAACAAGTCAGCGCTCCATCACTTCCCTCAAGAACACGGATAACTCATTTAATTAGGTATTCAGAAGATAATCACTACACTCCTTCACAATAGTCCAGGGGAGCTAACGGAAGCATACAGATTACTTCGTCTGGAGAGGCTGCAAAATGCTGGAACGGGAAGACACGTAATGGAGGGGTTAATATTATAATCTGGATCCCCGTATACCCCAGCTTGCAGACTTCCACTTATATATCACAAAAACCTGAGGATAGATCTGTAACGACTCACGTGGCATGCGCCCGCCGCACGCCGAAAGACGAAAGGGATTCCACAGGCGCCGGAGCAACCGCATGCGCTGTAGCGCCACCACATGCGCTCACGCCTGAGAAGAAGACGCACCTAGCACGTGGCGAAGAGGAGGAGGCAGCGCCGGCACGAGAGCTTCGGAACGCTTGGGACCTTTGCCTCGGCCGAACGCTGCCGCCGCCGCCTCTTCAGCTTCTCAAATAGGGAACCAAAGCTGGAGTTTGCTCCGCGACGCCAGCGCTCGGTTTCCAGCGGAGCGGAGAGGAACTACAAAACCTACGCGCATCCGCGCCCGCGCAGCGTGCTGCTGTCTGCGGAGTCTGCGCAGCCCGCTCGCTCGGGAGCGCGTGCTACAGGCAGCCGCACATGCTCGCGGAGCGGGAGAAGGAGAGTGAGTACGAGGGGGGATGGTCGTGCGTCTGTGCGCGCAAAGCCGGCGCTCTTTGCCAGTGGTGTTTCTTATTTTTGCTTTTTTCTGTGCCCCGGCTGACATAGAGGCTGGCTGGAGGCACGCTTTTTATCGGTGCTTTCGAAAGTGAGAAATTATGAATTATTGATCGCCGCGGACATTGTTTTCAAAGAGCGCTTCTTGGCAGGCTCAGACAAAAAAACAACAACAACATGAACGCGAATTCTGTACTCGAAGGCAGAGGCAAGCGACAGGTATTTTGAAGGACTTGAGGCGGCACCTCTTGATGTCACTTCCATGTTGTTCAGAGAATGAAGGGTCCAGCCTTCTCGTTGAGAATTGATACGCGTGTACACAGCGATGAGTGCTCCGGGCGCTGGTTGGGGAGTTTCCTTTCCATTTGTGACTGCTCACTTGAAAGGGGCCTATTAAACTCTTTGGGGACAGACGTTTTAGGCGATGCTGCCGGCGCCGTGGTGCCTGTTTTCTTCGCGTTCCCTACAAAGGCACAAAGCATGCCGCCTTGTATACCCTTTGGTTCCTGCTGACCGCGGTCAGGGGGAGTTCGCTGCTGTGGCGCTGCCATCCGAAATCAATGACTTATCTACCTTTAACGATGAGAGGTTTCTTAACGACCTGGATCACTGACGAGAAGCCGAGGCATGCCATTTTTTCGGCAGTTTCCTCTCTCCGCGAGACGAAGAACGAGGAAATACCTGACGACTTTTCATGCAGGCGGGGACATCTCTCCAAGTAAACCTTTGTCTTCTTAATTCCACAGCTACGCTGTGCAATCCCTAGTTCAGTTATCTCTAGCGAATGTGCAGTTTTGAGCTCCCGAAGCAGGATCGCGTATGAGGATAGAACGATTGACGTATGTGTTTTCCCTTTATAAGCGCCGAGTGATGACATTAATGACATATATCTGTTTCTTGAGGCCGACTTGGTTCCGCGATGGCTGCTGCGGCACTGCCAGTTACAAACAGAGGTGCGAGATACCTAAAAAAAACCGACAACCATCGTTTCAACACGAAAGGGAGAAGAGAGAAAAACACTTTCACGAGTTTTGCGAAAAAGCGCGCCGTCACTTTTTCATTCCAGTCTTTTTTTCTTGCCCCCTTTGTTAGAGCGTGACGGCGGCCACAATGCGGCCGGAGGAGGAGAGAAACAACCGAGCGCGCGCGCGCAAACACGTGCTGGAAAGCAGCGCGGAGCAGACGACAGCATGCTTTCCTATGAGGCGGGGAGCAGACGACGCGGCCGGGCTGCGCGTAGATTTTGACGTGGTCTCCATGGAGGGCGCTGACGCACAGAGCGGCGCAGCGCCCCCTGGCCCAGGTTTTCTCCCCTCCGGCACGTGTCGAAGAGAAGGAAGAAGCGCCGGTCAAAACGCTCGGGACCTTCGGTCCGGCCAGACGCTACCGTCGCCGCCTCTTCAGCTTCTCAAATAAATGTGGCCGCGCTCGCCCCTGCCTGGCAACCTCCACATTTGTCGGACGCATGCCACGCGAGTCGCTACAGATCCAATCCCCAAGAACATGCACGCAGAAAATGACGGACAGAAGTAAAGCGAGGTCTACACAAACAATGCTCGGAGCCGCAGGAGACAGTCTCGTCGATGTCGCAGAATACTCTGCAATGGATGCCTTTTCAATAACCATGTCAGACAGTAGAGGTCGAGGCCACTCTTCTCCAACCGTCGTGTGTAAACATGCAGAGATGGTTGTAAAGGCAAAGAAAACGCTGGAATTAGCGGCACCATCGCAATAATCGTATCCAGCGATTCCAAAACCATAATTAGAGACTTTGCAAGTGGAACAAATTAACAGACTTGCTTTCAACTCCTACATAAACATTCGCCACCTGACCGCCAGATTCAAATTATCTGGATCCCAGCATACCCCTCGCACTCGGGGAACGAGACCGTCTACAGCCATGATCGAGATTTTGAGATTTTTTCAGCCAGGTGGTTGGTGAGCTCGACCTAGGCTCAATGAGGGATCACATATGCGATATTTCACGAAAATACAATGTAAAATACGATGCAAATGCCACCGCCACATAAGTCACTTAAACGAACCTGCCTGAAGGCAGTTGCAAACTGGCTCTTTCGCCGGTCCCTATAATATTCACTGCAAGGCGGGACATATGTCACTGGTAGCTGTCAGGACGGAAGCGCCGGATGAGTAGTTCATAGGCAGCTCGTCGTCTGCCGGGCGTCAAACTTTCTCGTCCTTGTCTTCTTCGATCATCGATTTTACCTTTGTGACAATCTAGCCCCGCAGAAAATGGGAGCCGCCCTGGTGACTCAAAGAGACGAAAGGGTCATCATCATCATCATCGTCCCCACGCGGACTAAAACCACTTTAGGGCGAAGGCCTTTCCCCCATTCCTCTAATTAACCGGTCCCTGTGCTAGCTGCACCCACTTGACCCCTGCAAGCTTCTTAACCTCATCTGCCCACCTAACTTTCTGCCGCCCACTGCTGCACTTTCCATCCCTTAGAATCCAATTTGTTACCCATAGCGACCATCGGTTATCCCCTCTTCGCACTACATGTCCTGCCCATATGCATTTCTGCTTCATTTCCACTAGATTGTCATCAACTCGAGTGACCGAGTTATATCCCTGACCCGCTCTGCTCTCTTCCTATCTCTTAACGTTACAACTACCATTGTCCGTTCCATAGCTCTCGGCGTTGTCCCTAACTTACGTACAACAATTTTGGTTAGCCTGCACGTTTCTGCCCCATAGGAGAATACTGGTAAGATGCGACTGTTGCCTCTTTAGCGATGCTGGTAAGCTGATAGTCAGAACGTGCAAGTACTTGCCAATGTGCTCCATCCCAGTCTTATTCTCCTAGTTATTTCCCTTTCATGCCTCGGATCTGCGGTCACTATCTTCCCTCAGTAGACGTAATCGCCTATTACTTCCTGCACTTCGCTACCTATTGTAAACTGCTGTTCCTTTAAGATACTGTTGAACATCACATTAGCCTTCTGCATATTAGCTCTTATTCCTGTCTAGGTCATAGGTCCTAATTTATATTTCGTCCCCTGTGTTTCTTAGCAATGCAACGTCATCAGCGAATCGCAGGTTACTGAGGCTGTCAATATTTATGCCTACCTGCTCCCATTCCAAGTCTCTGAATACTTCCTCTAAGCAAGGTGTGAATAGTACCGGTGAGAGGGTAGCTGGATCATAATATGGTGATGGGTACCTTCAACTCCAGCGGGCCTGCATCGTTCTCTAGGTGAAGGTCGCGGGTTTATATCCAACTCTGGTCGCGGATTTACATCCCTGCAACCGCTAGCTCCGGACTTCGATGACTGATTCCGGCACAATCAGCTCCAGCCCCGCGTCCATGGGCTCTTTTTCAAATAGTGCACATAGAGCCACTCGGTACCTTTACGCCCTGAGTCTATATTCAAGACGTTCTCTACGTCATCAATTTTATTATTCGTGGGCGCCTATTTTAACGACATTATTTCAGAGCGGCACTTGTTATCTCGTCCGTCTCTTTATTTGCGCATTTCCCTTCCTTAAGATACGTTCAATTCACTCTCATGATTGGCTGAAGAGGTCTTCTAGCTTCTGTAGCGTGCAAGTTAGTTATGGGATGGAGCATATACGATGCTTCGTTGACAGCTCCTCTCACCTATGCTGATGATATCTGGATAACGTGAGCCTTGCTTTCGGCTCCCCTATATTATGTTGAATTGCCGCACGGCTACCGCCATCTGCACCTTGTTCTTCGCACGGTTTGGTTCACCCCGGAGTGCATTTTCCTCTCAGCGCCATGTGCCATCTCATGTGAACCCTTCGCAAACCTCTGAGAATCTGTCTGTATGCTTCGCATGGGGTCTCCGTGGATATATTGCATGTCTGTCTCGCCGTCGCACACCTCCGTATGTCTCCGATCGGATTCCGACGGCCTAATAAACCACCATCCCCTCCCCGTGCTCCGCCTCAACACTATGGTCGCACTTTGACCGCCAGTTCTCTCCTGTGCAACGCTCGCCCTCTCCGTGTCGTCGGTCGAGGTGACCAATGCGTCGCTGTACTACATCTTAATTGCCGGAATATCGCTACACGCAATTCCACAGGCAAGAAACGCGCTTTCGTCGAATTTTGAAACTCCTGCTTCATCCACGGCCAGTTAATCGAACTTTTCGTTGAAAATGTCGGTACCTTTGCGCTTGTCGATACTGGAGGTGTCATTTCCGTTAATGATGCTAAATGCTGCCGTCTGCGCTGTCTGGAGCCTCAGTCCGCACTGGAACTGCACAGCACATGGGCCACTCAGTACCTACTCGCTCGGCACGGCACGGCTTGGTATGGCCTGACCGACTATTCAGGACGTTCTCTACGTCATTGGTTCTCCTTGTCTACGTGCCTGCTCTAACGATATTATTTTAGAGGGGGACTTGTCAACAAGCCATAATTCACAGCGCTCATGCTGAAGTCGAGTTTTCTCCGCTCTGCGAAGCGGTGACAGCCGCAAAAATTTATAAAGCGGCCAAATGTCACTTTGCGCATGCTACCGAATACCCGTCTTCGTCTGCTGTGATTCTGCACTTCCCGCCGCCTTCTCTTTTCCCCTGGCGAAGTGCCTTCCTTTGCCGTGTGCCATCGTTTCTATATATATTCGAAGCGGCCGCACCGAACTAGCCATCAGCAATGACTCTTTGTGGCCATTCACTTTGCAGCCTGGTGAGAGCTCTGGACACGCCGAGCCTCACCGTTTTCATCACAACGTTCGAGCGCGCAGCCTCTATCCCCCAGTGCCACCGCAATCCCCGACAGCGTCAATGCGCTATAGCCTGCCTCTTTCTGGCCCGCATCATCGCTTCCGACTTCCTTCGCCACCGCCGTCGATAATGCCTTGTGTCCTGATCAAAGCGAATTGTTCCTCGACTTGCCTCACCAATTGTTTGCTTCTTTTGACATCCAGCAACCCTCTTTGGGTCAGGCCTCAACTGTAGTCCATCACATCTACACTGGCACGCACGCACCGTTGCGCCAACGTCCCTATATCGTGTCTCACCCTCTGAGCGCGGCATTATGCATGAGCAAATCGATGACATGCTCCGTAGAGGTATAGCATTCAGCCATCCAGCAGCCCGGGCGTCACCGGTCGTCTTAATAAAGAAGAAAAACGGGCCTGTTCTATTCTCTGCGGATTACCGTCGCCTGAAAGCTATCACATGACATGACGTCTACACTCTACGACGCATAGAGGATGCGCTGGACTGTCTTCTCTCCATGGCGCCACAAATTTTCTCCTCTTTCGATTTACGATCTGTATACTGGCAAGTTTCGATGCCGAATGATGATTGGCCCAAGACAGCTTTCGTCATTCCCGATGGATTGTATGAGTCTAAGTCATACCTTCGTTCCGTGTAAAGAGCCGACCACCTTTGAACGTATTATCGACACTAGCTTTCGTGGTTTTAAGTGACACACATATCTTTGCGACTTCACTACATCACGATGTTTTCCTTCGACTTCGCTACCCCCCTCACTCACCTTGAAATGTTTTCGAAAAGCCTTACAAACGTGTTTGTAGCTCAATTTAAAAAAGTGCCATTTCGCTGCCCGCCAACTCACCATTTTAGGTCATTCTGTGTCGAAAGATGATATCCTTCCTGGCCCCTCTAAACTCCGAGCTGTCGCTAAGTTCCCAAAATTAAATATTAATAAACTGCGCAGATTTTTTTGGCTTCTGTTCGTACTTTCGGTGTTTTGCTCGCAACTTTGCGACCATGTCATTGTCCGTTTGACGCAGTGACCTGGCTGGTTGTACAAAAGTGCGCACAATACCAGGCGACCATATGTGGCTGCTTGTTGTACTCCGCCACCTCTGCAGTGCTATCTGCACTCCTTACCATAACGATCATCAGTGTGTTCATGCGGGCATGTTCAATACATAAGAACGGTTGCGACAAGGCTTCTACGGAGGCGGCATGTATACCTTCCTCAGTAGGTATATATGTGCTCTCGGGTGCCGACTGCCAGCCTCGTACTTCCTGCTCCATTACAGGTTCTCTCGTGCCCAGACCGACCATTAGATCGTGTAGACATCGATCTGTGTGGACCTCTGCCGTACGCTCCTGCAGGGAATCGTTGGATTGTCGTTGCCGTCGATTACCTTACTCGCTACGTGGAAATCACAGCGCTTCCGGATGCCATCTCAAACAATATTGGCACTTAATTTTGCTCCCCCCTCCCCTGTGATCTTTTAAGCAATCAGGACAAATTGTTGTCATTTGAATACGTTGCCGAAGCACTGTTGCATGAATGTCAAACAGTGACCGCGGACAACCACCGCTTACCACTCACAAACCAAGGGGCTCACCCAGCGCTTCAATCGTGCACTAGATGATATGTTGCCACATCGCCCCTGATCGTTCAAACTGATCCAGATTCTTCTATTTCCAACGCAAGCATACAACACCGTTGTTTAGGCAGCCACAAGAAACTCACCATTCGTTACTTTGTACGGTCACGACCCTTCATTTCCACTCGGCACCATCCTGCCCTACCGTCCTGACATCCCGACGTATGCGTACCTAGCTTTCGGGAGCTGCCAAGCGCGCTGAATAATGCCGCCAACTGACTTGTTCTCTGACTTCAGAAGGACACTGCCACAAGGAAGTCCGCAGCGACAAAGCAACAATTAACTTCGCCCAGTATACTTCTACAAAGTGTTAGGCGAGATATCTCATAAGCCACTGGTAGCCTCCAGGACCGGAGCGACAGATGACTAATTCGTCTTCGCCTGCCAGGCCGCAAAGCTTCGTGTGTTTCTCTCGATCGTCGTTTTGCCCAACTTTGCTGCGTCACTCATACATCCAGGCTTCTTTCCTCTAAATGCCAGCTCAGCCCCTGCCGTACAAATAGCGGATCGTTTGGAAGTCGCCGAGAGCCAAGGGCTCTTCACCCCACGTCGCTAGAGAAGGAACCTACCGATTGCAATAACTCTTACTGAACTGAGGAAAATGGAAATTCTCTCTATCTCTCTCTCTCTTTCTCTCGGGCACGTGTAGGACGAGATGATGCGTCAGCCTCCTCTGCGTCATACGATTCCGCAGAACATGTTCACTCACCAAAGGCCACTGAACGAGCGCTGTCCTTTTAGCAGCTCACGTGGGCACACAGAACACGTGTCGCAGGTACCGGACAACTTGGATCATTTCACCCATCTCTGCATATTTTCTATGTAAACTTTGAAACATATGCGTTCAGTTGTGAGCAGATCTTGGTCATGGAGGAGCATTGGCAAAAGCACACGTTGCGCTGAAAGCATATTAAGGCCACATTTTGTTGTATGTGCTCCAATAAGCTTATTTCAGTCATTTGCCTCGAAATTAAAGAGCTTCTGCAGCATCAGCCAGAATGAGCTCGGGGCTAATCAGCTGCTTCATGCCAGGCTGTTGAACTCGTCGCCGGATCTCGCCGGTAATCCGATCTGCTCTCCGATGACTTGCATACAGGCGCTGTAGGCTGCGCAGGGCTGCTTTCAATTCAAGCCGTCGCCGCGGATTCTGTGTGTGTGTGTGTGTGTGTGTGTGTGTGTGTGTGTGTGTGTG
>JAJIZL010044821.1:2106-32612 GCA_023969395.1 Amblyomma maculatum
ATTATTATTATTATTATTATTATTATTATTATTATTATTATTATTATTATGTATGCATGCATGTATGTATGTATGTATGTATGTATGCATGCCTTTCAGAAGAGGCCAAATAAGGGCTGGTTGGTACACGCTTAAGAATCGAGTAAAACATCGCAAGGGTAGACGGGACACGGGTTCCGTCTGAGCGCATGTGTCGTGCACGTGTCTCGTCTACCCTAGCGCTGTTTTAATCTATTCTTAAGTATGAATAACTTTATTGAGATTTCGGCAAACGACGGTTTAAAGCGTCGTGACGCTGGCCAGGCGTCGACCCGGGATTATGACCTACACTGCATTACCTCATTTTGGCCCGTTTGTGGTGGGTTGTGAGACTTGTGCTTTTCCAGTGCACCCCGGGCCTGCTGAAAGACCCATAGTTAAATGTCCTTGTCGTACTTTACACAGCACTTTGAAGTTCCGGCGGGTATGTCTTGGATGCAGCTTCGGCACGGAACCTGGCACAGTTCCACATGATGTGACATTGGTCCGCCGGACCCTCTTGACATACACTACACATATCACTCGTGTAGATGTCTGGGTGGAGGACGTGTAGCACTGCCGGTGCGAGGAGTGACCCGGTTTGTATATGCCTTAGGACGACCGCCTCCTCCCGACTAAGTGCCCATTTCCTCTTCTGTCCGCACGAGGCAGCAGAGGTGGCTCAGTTACAGAGCCAGTAGCAGGTCTGTGCATTTTCTTTTCCTTCTTTCTTCAGTCGCAACAGCAACAACGTGTGCAGCAATGACGCTCAGACGCATTTCTCCACTGCTAATTCTGCAGTGCTCTCGGAAAGTTTTTCTGTTTGGCCTTGACAATAAAGCTTTCACCACCACCGGTTCTTGAATTGTGATGCACCACAGTGTGCGTTTAGCGCAACGCGCCAGATAGAACGGCGGGTGGTTACGCGGCGCGGACTTTGAATCGGTTATGTCCAGGTCCTGGGACCTCATATCCAAAACAACGGTATATGAACAGCCTCAGCATAAAAAACTCAAGCAGCTGACAAGTGCTATCTCGCACCTCATACGCAGAGTTCGGGCCACTGTGGAGGCATGAAGGACGCGATCTATGTCGTCTCGTTCATGCATTTATCCTCAGCCAATTCCTTTACACGTTCCCATACCTGACGTCCACCGTGAACGCGATGCTTCGCACCGCGTTTAAGACTGCTCTCCACATTCCCCTCAACACTTCCACGGAGTAACTACTCCAGAAGGGTCTCCACAATAACGTTGGGGAATTTGTGGATGCCCACAGACAAGCCCAGTATGTCCGATTGACACATATCACCACCGCAAGGCATACCCTCAAATATGTCCATGCTCATATCCCTACTAGCGACTCCATACTCCTGTCCATCTCACACCCTATCCACTACTCCAGTATGTCCGATTGACACATATCACCACCGCAAGGCATACCCTCAAATCTGTCCATGCTCATATCCCTACTAGCGACTCCATACTCCTGTCCATCTCACACCCTATCCACTACTCTTGTAGAAACCCTTTACCGAAACACCCGCGGAGTAACGGAGTGGCTGTGTAAAAAACCGGAAACAACTGAACATGCATTCCTAAACTGCTGGGACCCAATATTACAATAGGACGTACTACAGCGAACACTAAAGAAAGAGTAGCCCCTGGATTCTTATGGAATACGTTTTCTGCCTGTAGATACCACGGAGGGCGTACCATACAATCTTGTCATGGTTCTGAGCCTCCGCACGGTGTGGAAAACGAGAATAGAATATAGAAAAGCCAATATTGTTGTTCGTCCTGTTCAGGAGCACTTCACTGAGTGTGTTGTGCATGTAAAAATTGCATACCAAGCACTTGCCTGATCCACCACAGTGGGCGTCTGTATTGGATGTGCTTCTGATGTTGAAAAAATGTATAGTACTGTGCTAGGCAGTGTGTGGCTCACACTTTTTATCTATTGTATTGTTGTTCTGCTGAACTTCGAAGTCGGCAATAAAAAAGTGGTGGCGTAGTAGTTATGACACCCGGCTACTGAACAGGAGGACCCTAGATCGAAACCGACCGCCGACGGCTGCGTTTCGATGGAGGCGAAACGGAGTGGGGTCCTGTGCCGTGCGATGTCAGTGCACGTGAAAGAACCCGAGGTGGTCGAATTTCTGGAATCCTAAAAAAAGCGCGGATTGAAAAAGTGGTATTACAGGAGTTATCACTTCAAAAGACAGGTTTCGCTGTTCCTAGTTTCAAGTAAAACGAATTGTTGGGCTAGTTGGCGCATTTCACAGAAAAAAAAAAATAATCCACAGCGCGAATATAAGTACGAACTCACAAATAGATACAGACAGGATAGGCGCTGGCTCCAACTTCTGTTTTGAAATCACAACAAATAAACTTCTTTGAAAGACGAAAACTATACATTTTTGACCATGCTCAAAAACAAATGCTTCCACACCGTCGGCAAGGTATGTGTGTCACGTTAGGCCTTCCCTATCTAAACAAAATTAATAAGACGACTCTCGCCTCTAAATAGTGATAGTGAGGCGTTTACTGACGCATTCCGAACCCAGCCTTTCTGTATAGGAGGCTTCGAGGAACTCATGGGCGAGGATGTCCCTGCTCCTGTTTGAAAACCCAATTGGCTTTTTACATGACTGGCCTACTGCCAATCGCGTGATTTGAAGCCAAGCATGTAAGGAGCTCCTGTGGTCTTCTTTCTATGAAGGTGATTGACTATGAAGTCAATCGTGTGCTGTGCACCGGTCTTCTTCCGTGGACGCTGGATCAGGCAACCCGGCCATGGCCGCGGCCTGATAAAACGCAGCCACTTGTTCTTTCGCTGTGCGTCACATCATCATTAACTTCCAACGGAACGCAAGTATGTCTCAAAACAAGCAAAGCACGCAGGTGCTTGTACATGCAAGCCAAAGTTCAGCAGTGCCATGCCGCAGGCGAGTATGACTTTTCGCACTGTGCTACTACAATGAACAAGAAATTCACTAAGCTCTACAAGGCTGGCGCGGGAAAAAGCATTGAGAGAGAATGAATCAAGCCGCCGGAACTCCCGGCCGGCTTAAATCCGCACATTCAACCACTCCACACATTTTAGCATCAGAGGCCAATAAGCTCACGCTGAGTGATGCATTAAGGCGCTAAACCAAGCTCTGTCGCATTTTTAGACGAATGTCTTCCAATACTTTAAACTGTAGGTCCTGTATTAGAAAGCAAACCACAGTAACCGAAGTACCAAATGAAATCTAGAGTGAAAGTGAAAGGGGGTTATATTCCGAAAGGGCGATATTTAGCGCTTTTGTTGAACAAATAGTGGTGTTGTCGAACATGGCGAACGACTCTGGAATGCTATCTTTTCGGAATTCCCTGATGTAATGGTTGAATTTAAACGTAACCGTTTTTTATGCAGTCAGTTGGGGTTTAACCATAGGGTGAGCAAATCGGAGAAAGAAACCAATCGATTCTAGCGCACATTCCTGTTTTGCTAGCACGAATTTTGAATTGCATACGCATTGTCCAATGTAGTTTAGCTCTTTCAAGGTGTGTGAAAGCAACTGGCACACGCTTCTTGTTCCGTTTTTACTGGCGACGAAATGCTTCTTAGTGCATTTCCTTCCACTCTTGACCATTAAGGTTCCTAGTAATAAGCTGCATAATATTTCTTATTTATGAAGGTAAGAAACCATACTAACCATAAACTATACTGCACCGTTCCTCTTCTGAGAGAATAACGGATAAATGAAAAGCAATCTTCATATCCCGCACTGACCTTCCGTTCTTGAACATGAACAGTCCTTTTAAAAATAGTCTATTTAAAGTGATGTAAATATAAAATATTACATAAGAAACAGCTATAGTAAAACCATATTTAACATGCGTAGTATGCAATTCTTTTAGGTGGCTGCTGCTAAACTGCTCATCAAAGGCACCCTCTGTTCACTCACTTGGATATAGCTGCCGGAAGAATCCTTCAAGCAGCTTGCAGAAGTGATACCTTCAGAAAAATCTATATACCTGACATAAACATCACACTCACCAATCACAGAAGCCCTTCCGTCGCGACCAGAGAGTCTTCCGGCAGGCCCGCAGAAGAGTCCACAGTCGCAGGGAAGCTGCCACCTGCAAAGGTTTACTCGTCAGTCAACGAAACAATTTCTGACCATAGAGCTCACTGAGGATATCAAGGAACTTTTAATACGAACGAGCCGCTGTTTGAAGCCTCCACCGGCAATCATGCAGCAACTAATGGCCAACAGTTGGAGCCAATATTGAAATAAAAATTGAAGCTTATTCTGACCTCGCAATGCAGGTTTTGCACTCAAGCAGCAGTCATGGGTAGAAGCCACGCCAGTGGAATTGGCAAATATATTTTTGTTGATGCAAAATGCTCTGCATATATTACACAAAGATAAATTTTCTTTCACATTGCACTCTTTGGTAACTAGAATATAAAAAAAATAGAAAGATCACCAGTTAAAAATAAGCAGTTTCCGGCGTTTATATGTTTGATAGCGCCAGATTATAGATTAGTGTGACATACAGGCACACAGCCCAATAACGCTTTAGCATCTTTTTGTCTGACGTAGGCTTGATACGCCTTTTATTATTAACAGAGGCTCAACAATGAAGTACGCACTTGTTTTCATAGCACAACCATTATAACAATTGATGTAGTTTTTTGTAGCCGTACAAGTTTCCTAACAGCTCGTGCAGGGTGTCGAAGCAGAACTTTTTTGGGTAAGGTTCGGGTTCTGGTTCACACCTTTCGGGTTCGGCTTCGGATACATATTCCGTTTCAGTTCGACCCTGCTTGAACCGGGGCAGGGTCGGAAATCTTGTGCAAGTTCGATTTACAGAAAATAAAACCCAAGCAAGCAGAATTTTCTGAAGTCACGGCGCTGACAATACACTGCGACGCGCCGCAGATGCAGCGCGAGAGCTCTGCACTCATTCATTCCTTCTGTCAGAGTTTGAACGAAAAATAAAAGAGAAGTGAAAGAAAAAATAACCTGGCACACAAATAAAATACGAAAACGTACAATGGGTATATTGAAAATTAACACTGGGTTTACAATTACATTCTTTGCTCGCACACGCACGTCGCAGTTTTCTATCGTCCGCTCTCCGTGCTGACGCTCCGCTCACTCTTCGCACATTTCCTCAACGTCCGCTCTCAATGACGAAACACCGCGCACTCCGTTCTCACGCGCTTCGCACTCCTGGCGTTCCCCGGATCGCAGGAGGAGGAGGATGAAAAAACTTTATTTCATGAGCGAGTTTGGACCCTTCAAGGGCCCAGGGCCACCACACGGCCCTCATATTACGCGTATGTGTCCAGGGTACGTAGGGCCATGGCACTGGCACCCCGGTCCACACAGCGAAGTTGGATGTCCAGGTCCTGCGACGTAAGGAGGGCTTCTCATTCCTCCCATGATCCGATGGCGGGCTGTCCCTGCGGGAACGGATCGGCAGGGCAGCCGAAAAGAATGTGATCCAAGGTGGCGTGCAACTTTCCACAGAGAATGCACTAAGGGGAAGCGGGTCGGTAGTAGGATAGGCGTTGAGGGGTGAGAAGCGTTCGGGTTTGAAGACGCCTCCAGAGTATTTGTTGAGAGTGAGACTGCTGGAAGTGGGGAGGGGGGTAGAGTCGACGGGCAAGGCGTGCTTGCTGTGTGAGCTCAGAAAATGTATGTGCCCGCTCCATCGAGAAATCCCGGCATGGGTCGCATTTGCCCGGCTAATAAGTCCTCGGGCTATGTTATCGGCGGCCTCATTTCCGGGATTGGCAGAGTGAGCCGGCACCCATATAAGCTCAATACGCCTGTCAGAATTCAGGGTGCACATTCTCAATATTTGCCACGCGGGAGGATGGACGCGTCCGCGGGCAAAGTATGGCTGTTTTAGAGTCGCTAAGTATGTAAGCCGCATCTGTTTGGGCGGTTGCTAAGGCTATAGCCACTTCCTCTGCTTCTTCCGAGTTACAGGGAGGGTCTATGATGTGAGTGAGGGGGGGGGGGGGGGGGGGGGAACTGCTGCATTGTAGGCCACAGTTACCGAACGGTCTGAACCACATGCGGCGTCCAACCAGCGGACATCCTCTGCAGTCCCATAGTGTTTATGGAGAGCTTTGGCTCGCGCGACGCGGCGGTATTGATGGTGTTCTGGGTGTACGTTCTTAGGAAGAGGTTTGAGTATAAGCGCTGAATGCACGGCCTGAGGGAGATGGTTTAACTCTTCAGCATGTGCGGGTATGCGAATGCCGAGAGTGTCCAGTATATGTCGTCCTGTTTGCGTGCCAGCCAACCGAAGGTACTGTGTGTACCGAGGTGCCTCTATAAGTTCTTGTATATTGTTGTGCATTCCTAGTTTTAAGAGCCTGTCCGTTCTAGTGGCCTTCTGTAGGTTGAGCGCTGCTTTGGTAGCCATGCGGATTAAGGCGTTGATTTTATCTTTGTCTGCACAGGAGAGGTTCAGGTAAGGAGAGGTGTAAAGAATGCGACTGAGCACAAAGGCATGTAGTACCTTTAAATTGTCAGCTTCATCTAGGCCGGCTTGTGAGTGTGAAACCCTTCTTAAAAGATGGATGACGGAGTAAGTAGACTGTTTTAGTGCCTTCAGGGTAAGGTCGTTTCTCCCCGTGTCCTGTAAGTTCAGACCAAGAATGCGGAGGTTGGGGGTTAGTGGTATGAGAGTATCGTGCAGATAAATTGTTATGGGGGCGGTAGGAACACGCCGCGGCCGGAATAGAAAGACTTTGTCGGGGAGCATTCAAGGCCAATTTTTTCCGTGTGGGCAGATATAGCTGTGGCCGCTTCTTGAAGTGTAGGTTCTATGTCTCCATCCGAGCCGTATGTGGTGCAAACCGTGATATCATCCGCGTAAATGGTGTGTCCCAAGTGTGGGATACTGCTTAAAGCCTTTGCCAGCGGGATCATGGTAATATTAAAAAGGAATGGCGACAACACTGCGCCTTGCGGGGTGCCAATGTTACCAAGTGTGAAAGAGGGGGTCTGTATATCATCTATATGCAGGGAGGCGGTGCGTCCGTTTAGGAAGGCCCTGATATACTTATAGGCCTTAGGCCCTAGCTGCAGCTCTTGAATGCCTTGCAGGATAGCACTGTCACTCTTTCATCATATGCGATGCGAGCAAGGTCCGAAGTGTGCCCCGCGGGGTGGTGCAGGGGTAAGAGTACGCCCGACTACTGTGCCGGAGTACCCGGGTTCGAACCCGACCTCGGCGGCTGCGTTTCGATGGAGGCGAAACGAAGGGGCGTCCGTGTACTGTGCGATGTCAGCGCACGTTAAAGATCCCCAGGCGGTCGAAATTACTCCGCAGCCCTCCAATACGGCTCCACTTTCTCTCTTTACACTTTCACTCCCACCTTCCTACCTCCCCTTACGGCGCGGTTAAGGTGTCCACAGAAAACAAGTGAGACAGTTACCGCGCCTTTCACTTCCTGTAAATGAATCAGGTTGCAAGCGCGTATCGACATCCAAGCACGTCAAGCGGCGGTCGGGTCGGCGCACCACTCATGGCCACCACCCAGGGGAAGAAATTGCGCAGTAGTAAAAAATACGGTCGCTAACAATTCATTCATTCATTCATTCATAAATCTTTACTCACTAGGATGGCTAGAGGCCTAGAGGGGAAGGGGGTGGGTTAGGTGATTTGAGGGCGCGACTCCGACATGAAATCTAGCAGGGCACTAAGCTTGCGCTTGGCGTCGGTATTAGGGGCTGTCCAGTCTTCGAAAGTCTGAATGTGGTGAGCACATGAGTGGGCGCGGAGGCTTGTCGTACCAGGACAGGTCAAGATCAAGTGCTGCTGGTCAACGGAGTCAGCAGGGCAGTTGGGGCAGCCGATCCTGGTTCGACGCCATTGACTCTGGATATCCGGCGTGCAAGCTGCAACGGCTCGCGCCTTGTGAGTGAGAACTTGGGCAGGGTGAAAGGAGCAGTAATATCGGGGAAAACGTCCCACAACAAACCCATCCGCTCATATTTAAGCCGCGTGATGACAGATTCCGGTATGATGAGAGAGACTGGAGTAATGGCGGTCCGAGTTGGACGGGCCTACCTCAAAGATATGCCGGCGACCTTCCTCTAGCAGCGCGCCAGCAGCCTCGTGGGCAGTTCTGTTCCCGGTTTCTTGTGTGTGATGTCCAGTGTCCAATGAATCTGTACGGAAACTTGTGAGGTCTCTTGCAGGTAGCGGCAGTACTGTTTGATGCGGTGTTCCACTGAGGTCTTGTAAGAAAGGGTTATCAGTCTTATTTTAAGAGTTTAGTTCCATCGCAGCGTATGCTAGAATGGCTCGAGCCCTGTACTTGCCTCCCACAAATGGAGGTTGTTGGTGGCTGTGGGAAGAAAGAAAAGAAAATGTAAGGGCCTGCTACTGGCTCTGTAGCTGAGCCTCCTCCGCTCCCTCGTGCGGACAGAAGAGAAAATAAAGAAAAAAGAAAAAGATGAGGGAAAGAAAGATGCTCGCCACAACAGCCATCGTCCACCCCCGCAGCGGGTGCAAGAACGACCTACAACAGATAAAATTCGGTTTCAGGCTAGCCCCCGCGTCTACCGTGTCTACCGCCTCGCTGGGGTAGCCATGTGTGGTAGTGAGTCGCTGGGTTAGTCCTGTGTGGTATAGTGAGTCGTAGCTCATATATCCTGTTCTAGTTTGGTGTAGATCAGGTGATTAAGAAGAAAGTGTGACAGATACTATACCTTTTCTTGCTATAAACTGGTGCATTAGATGTCGTTGTTGTTATTGCGGCTCTAGGACCTGCTACTGGCTCTGTAGCTGAGCCACCTCCGTTGCCTCGTGCAGACAGAAGAGAAAATAGAGAAGAAATAAAAGGAAGAGGGAAAGAAAGACGCGCGCCGCAACAACAGCCGTCGTCCACAACCAAAGCGGTGGCGGATGCAATAACGGCCTAGAATAGATAAACATTTGGTGGCAGGCTAGCCCCCGCCGCAAGCGGCGTTGACCTACCAGGTCCAGCCCCGTAGGGCCAGGAACAGCTGTTAGAGGTCATTTTCCACTTCTCACAGCGCTAATGCAAAAAATTCCAGGGGCCACATTGAACCAGTAATGTGCGATGAGGCGAAATAATGTATTAGGCGGCGGTCCAAAACATTCCACTACGGTACCTCTTTCTTTTCTCGCTATAACACTCATTTTCCTTACGGCTCTGTTATAGTGTTGATATAAACATTTACTGCAAATATTACTGAGGGTGGGGGCGTTCCCCCTTACATGTTATTTGAGAGCCCCCTCCATGTTCGGAGGGTCCTCTTACAAAGCAAAAGAAAGCCATTGGAGGGCTATTCGAGCGAGAGCGCATGTAATGATGTTGCGCTGGTCCTTATAGGAGGTACTGGTGAGTAGCTTCTCCCAGTAATCTAGGGCCACCTCAGGTGAAGGAGGATGAGGGAATGAGGGGCAGGTGAGTAATATGTGTAGAAAGGCGCCAGGTTTAGCACAGAGCTTGCAGGAAGGAGCAAACTGGTCAGGAAAGCGGGCGTGGAGAAGGATTAGTTATGGGGCTGTTTGCGATTGTAGCTTGAGCCAATGGGCAGCTTGTGTTATTGTGAGATTCGGGGCAGGGGGCGCGTAAATCCTCCTATTTTTGCGGTGGCAGGTAAGGATGCCACGAAAGGACAGCAGGCACTCCCCGGCTTCTGAGGAAGACTGTTCCTCCCCAGCCTGGAAAGTGAGACCTCGGGCCAGGGAGTGAGCCTCCTCATTGCCTGGAAGGCCCGCATGCGCAGGTGTCCAAATAAGGGTGACATATTCTCGGGGTTGTCAAAAAGGCAAAAGGCGGTGGATGTTGGGGAACAATAAGCCACTGGCAAAGTTTAGGATAGCTCTTTTGGAATCCGAAATTACTTTCGCAGCGGGTGTGGATGCCATGGCTAGCGCAATGGCTGCCTCCTCAGCCTCTGTTTTAGAATCGGTGAGAATTGAGCAAGCAGAGAGTAGTTGCGTCTACGGAAAATTGTGACAGATACTGTGGCTTTTCTTTCCTGCAAACCAATTTGAAACGCCGCTGATGCCCGCTGTACTGCGTGTGCTTCTGTATGCTGTGTGGTGCGGCGTTCGACGAAGCACCGAATAAAAGGTGCCACACGGGCTCCCGGTTCGGAGGCCCGGCGGAGTTAGGGTGCCTCGGTGCCTGCCCGCCGCGCGGCGGGCAGACATCGAGGCACCCTAGGCGGAGTCAGCTTCGTATATGCATGAATCACCTAATGATGTTATGACGAGTCGTGAAGTCATGACCTAATGTGTTGTTATCGTGACGTCAGTTCCGGCTATTAAACGGCCTGATGTGACACCTGGCGACGTCACATTCTGTCATGATGACACCGGATGATAACGTCCAGTCAGTCATCTGTGTCATTATCATCACTGTAATTACCACTAATTACAAGTTAATTACTAATAAAATCACAACCGGTCATGATGTCATAATCAGTCATATCTCATCATTGTCACTGAATAATTCTTAATTGACTGACTGACTAACTATATAACTTATTAACTGATTACTAGTCAACTCTATAAATACTTGGCTAATTGCCATTTATCTACTCTCCATGAAATCGCTGGCATGACGATGGACAAAAACTACCCGGCGTGGCCGCCAATATACAGGATACCGGACGCCGGATCCTCATGCGCAAAGGTTTTCGTCTTAGAAAGTGATTCTGGAATCACTGCAAACGTAGTAGTAGTAAAAACATTTATTTTAACAGAGTTCGGGGCGCGCAAGCCTCTCGGCCCTTGCACGGCCCCACTACTCTCAAACGTTCATGTTCCTACGGTTCATGACTTCAGCAGCTCGGTCTGTGGCGGTCTGTGGCGCGCGCCAAGGAACGCCACTCGATGTGTATACGTCCAAACTAGGGTGCCTCGATGCGCGCGCCCTCGCGCCTTCGAAGGGTGGAGACAACTCCGCCATATTTTGGCCCACCCTTCTCATAGCGCTTCAGGGGCGTTCTTATTATCTGCAATCCCATTCTTGAACGCGCGCCAAGGAACACCACGCGACAGGAGCAATGGCGTACCATCCAAACGCATACTTATCGGAGGAAGTGTGACAAATACTGCGCCTTTCCTCTAGAAGTCTTATCTTGTCTAGCGTTCCTGCCATCTGCAATCCCAAACTTGAACGGGCGCCAAGGAAAGCAACGCGACCGCCGCTGCAAAAGTGGGACACACCTGCGTGGGCGCAAATATGGAGGCGCAGAGGCAGCACTGACCTTTTCAAAGAATGTCCCCACCCTCCGGAGAGGCGGAGGGGGTGCGCGCATAATCCGAACTCGCTCTTGCCGGAGAAAGGGTGCTAGATACTGCGCCTTTATTTGCCTATAAACCAATTAGAATTTTATGTAGCACTGAAACGAATGTCGACAAGAGGCTAACAATGGGAGACAAATTATAGGATAGGAAGGGTAGGCTTTCGCCATTCTCCTCTCAAGAAACATCTGAGACCCTCTAATTTTTTAATTTTTTAAAGGAAAGAGCCTGTCCAACGCCACATATGCCTTTCAGGCTTATGGTGAAAATCGCGCGTTGGTGAGATTTGTCCGTGATATGTGCCAGCGAGATTTCGCAGTGACATATACTGCGCCTTTCCTTGCCTATAACCCAATTATAGGACGCGGCTGACCTTTGATGCATTCAACGGAACACTGGTTGTGGTTTTGTTTGTGGGGCGTAACGTCCCAAAGCGACTCAGGCTATAGAGACGCCATAGTGGACTCCGGAAATTTCGACCACCTGGGGCTCTTTAACGTGCACTGACATTGTATAGAACACGGACGCCTTGCTTTTCGCCTCCATACAAAAGTGACTGCCGAGGCCGGGATTCGATCCCGCATCTTTCGGCACAGTACTCGAGCGCCGTAACGACTGCACCACCTATAGGCGGAGCAATTTAGAGAAAGGACGAGCGATGTACCGCGTGCAGGAACGCTCGGCTTTCGCATTTCTCCACTGCCGAATGAAGGAATGAAAACTTCATTTCCACCGAAAAGGACTTCATCACCCGGCCCCGGCACGCAGGCCGGAGGGCGGGTCAGGAGGGCCCCGCAGGCTGAGGTCTCGTAAGGTTACAAGAACTCTTGACGGCCTCAGCCGCCAGGCGAGTTCCATGCCGTTGAACGATGGGATCTCCGCTCCACTGCCAAATCTCCAAGGCTTCTCTACTGTCAATGTTAATGCCTTGGCCTGGGGAGTGGGTGCATTCCCATATTATATGATCTAGCGTGCCTTCTTGGCTGCAATATGTACATTTTGAATCTTCTTCCTCCCCGTTCTGAGTTGAGAAAACCCAGACCGGGCAGATGTAGTTACCGGCTTGTAATAGCCTCCAGATGCGTGCTTCATTGGTAGTGAGAGACCGATCTGAGGGAGGGTGGACTTTTCGATCTAGTTTGTAAGATTCAGTGATCTCATTGTATGTGATAGCGCAAACTTTAATTCCCTTGTATTCGGGCTGTTCTACCGCTGCCCGGTGGCAGATATCTCGGGGAAGCAGGTGCGCAGCTTCGTTGCCAGCGACAGACTCGTGTGCTGGTATCCATATGATGAATATGGTTCTAGTGATGGGATTTGTAAGAATCCTTTGGCCTGCTTTGAGATCCGACCTTTTGCAAAATTCCACACAGCCGTCTTGCTGTCGCTGATTATAATTTATGCCTGTGTGCCTGTGCATGCGAGCGCTATTGCGACCTCTTCAGCTGTGCTAATTTCACGGGTGCGTGTTGAGGCCACAATTTTAGTGCACCTTCTCCATTTACTACTGCCGAGACGGCTGCTCCGTGTCGTCCGCATGATGCATCCACATAAGCAACTTCCTCCACTGCTTTGCTTCATTCTTTTAGCGGTGGCTTTGGCTCTGTGTTCTCTGCGTTTTTGCTGTAATCTGGGTGCATGTTTCGAGGCAAGGGCGGTACCAGTATAAATGTTTTCGTCTGTGGGCCTCTGTCTGATTGGAGTCCGACCCATACTAGGATGGTTCCGCCTGTCTCCGCCTGACTTACGTTGAATTCCAACGGCAGATTCGGAGCAGGTTTTCCGCTCTGGCTAGAGCAACTCTATTCCAATGGCAGAACGGAAGCGCGAGTTGTCTGTTCCAATGGCAGATCGGGACCTCGCGTCGATCCTGGATCTCTCCATGGAGCGACAATATTTGCTCTGCCGAAATCAGCAGGTTTGGCCGGAAGCCAGCTTGACGTTGTACCCGCTTCCGCTTCACGTCACGACCGGCTGCGGCAGCTCCGCTTCACATCGTCGCGGTGCTTCGCAAAGCGATATACGACACGGACGCTGCGTCTCGCCGTTCGGCGGAAAGGCGCAGTAGTGAGCGTTTGGATGGTACGCCATCGTTCCTGTCGCGTGGCGTTCCTTGGCGCGCGTTCAAGTGTAGAATTGGAGAGGGCAGAAACGCTAGACAAGATGAGACCTCAGGCTTTCGCCTTTCACACATAGGATGCTGAGAGCATAAAGCTAATACAAGGCTGAGATAATATGGTTGATGATAATGATGATCTGTCGCGTCTTGTGGCGCCACCTCATGCGGCTTACAACACTGTAGCAAGGTATTTCAGAAAGTTCGAGTTGTTGTAAGCCGCATGAGGTGGCGCAATCAGTACCATCGCTGGGGTAGCGGCTCGTCTGGCGTCGTCGCCTCTACATACGATGGGAACATCTGAATTCTTTTGATCGAATCCGGCAAGTATCCAAACAAATTTGGCTTTAAAAAATACTAGCGACAAAATGCCATTTATGTGCAAAATTTTAACCTGCGAGGATTCCGCGCTTTAGCTGGGAGAAGCATTCTACTTCGTGCCTCTAATTGTGCAACGCGCTGCTATCAGCTGTTTCTGGAGCGTCTTCCACTTCGAGCGTTTTCGTTGCCTTTTCAGCATGTCCCTTGAGTGTTTTTGTCCATTCCTCTATGTTCGTGATTCTTCCTGGAGTACTCTTCTCGTATCTCTCTGAATTTCTCCCATTCCGTTACTTTCGGTTGACACGCCCGACGCGTCCTGACCCCCTTTTTAGGAGCGAGGCTAGGGCGAAGTGGTCGCTGGCAAAATTTTGCTCCAGCTCTGAGTTATACCAATTTAGGTTTGTCACGATGTTTTTTTTTTCCAGTTAGGTCTGGAGAGGTATCTGCGCATGCGCTATTACCCACTCAAGTCAGACACCCGGGGTCCGTGTGCAGGGTGAGTACTAGTTCGTGCGCGTCCTCCCACAGCATGTATCGCGTAGCCCCTTCTTGGTATCTAGCGTTGTGCTGTTACATGAGTTGATTCAATTTTCCCGCCGCACACAACCTTCATCTGGAAACACTGGACTCTTCTCCACGCGCTTTCTCTTCCTTCTCCCCACATGCCTGCCCTCTCGTCCTCGTGTTTTCTCTCTCTGTCTCAAACCTCCCTCTCCAAGTTTCATCCACGGTGGTGGTGGTGGTGGTGGTGGTGGTGGTGGTGGTGGTGAAAAACTTCATTTGGTGGAGCCGCGAAATACTCGTTACAAGGGCTGGGCAGGCTCCTGATCACGGGTGGTGGCCAGCAGGCAGTGCCTGACGGCGACCGCTTCAGCCCAGTCGACCAGTCTCCTTTGTGGAGCCGGTTCTGAGCTGGAGACCGCGATCTCCCAATCCTCGTTGTCCGTAAGGCGCCATTCGGCCGGTAGTTGAAACTCCGGGCATCTGAACATATGTTCGAATGTAGCTCTCGGGGCCTCGCAGAGGGAACATTCGGACTGATGAGTAGAGGGGGAGAAGAGTGCCAGCAGTGCTGGGGAGGGAAAGGTGCGGGCTTGAAGGTGTCTCCATGTTATCTGTTGTGGTTTAGTTAAGGAGGGGTGTGGGGGAGGGTAGTGAAGTCTTTCAGACCGGTAGTGTAGTGTAATGTCGTTGTAGGTGATCAGCCGATCTCTGGCACTGCTTAAGTCCTCGGTATCTGTTGCTCAGTCGACGTATGCTCGAGCAGCAGAATTGGCCGCTTCATTACAGGGTTGCCCGAATGGGCTAGTACCTAGACAAGGTCTATGGGTCGGGGTGTTTGAACGTTGGCAGTTAAGATTTTGTGAGAGGCAGCATGTAGCTGGCCTCGAGCGAAATTTTGTATGGCAGTTTTAGAATCGCTGAGGATAAGGGTGGCAGTGGAAGAGACTATCGCGATGGCTATAGCGGATTCTTCCGCTTCTACGGACGTTCGGGTAATGATAGAGGCTGATGTGATGTGTTCGAAGCTGCTGAATACCGCGCATATCGCATAAGCTGAGCGGTGTGGATATTCTGCGGCGTCCACGTAGACCGTGTCGGGTTCGTTCGCATGTGCTCTGTGTAGGGCACGTGCTCTCGCTTTCAGTCTGGCCTGGTTATGAAGGGGATGCATGTTTTTCGGTAGTGGGTGGACAGTGAGGTGGTCGCGGACTGTCTTTGGAACTGCATAAGTTTCTACTGTAGGGGCACCTAACGGTCTAAGTTGGAGAAAGGAAAGAATGTGGCGACCAGTTGGGGTAGTGGAGAGCCGTCCTAGTTGGGCGATGCGGTGGGCTTCCGCCAGTTCGTTGAGGGCGTTATGAACTCCCATGCCTAAGAGTCGATATAGTTGGGGTGCGCTTAGGTAAGCCGAGAGCTGCCTTATAAGCCTGTCTGATGAGAGCATCCACCTTGTCTGTCTCTGTTTTTGTTAGATATAAACACGGAATCGAGTAAAGAATGCGCTTATAATAAATGCCTGTACTAAGCGTCCGAGGTCATGCTCGTGCATTCCACAGTGCTTGTTGGCTATACGTTTGATTAGGCGGGTGATCTGATCTGATGTGTTGTGTTAGTCAGTCTGGAGACTGTATCCGTGTTAAGGTCGTTGTCTTGTATGAACATACCTAGTATTCGAAGTTTGTGAACTTGTGGTACTGGCTGACCATCTACGGTGATGAGCATAGGGGGTTGGTGGTGTTTCCGCGGGCTTGGGTGGAGTATCAGGAGCTCGGATTTGGTTGAGGAATATGCAAGGCCTATTGAAACTGCGCATCTTGACACCATATCTGCCCCCTCCTGAAGAGTTTCTTCCATGCTACCTATATTCCCAGTGGTGGTCCACAGGGTGATATCATCTGCATATAGAGAATGGGAGAGGTTTGGGATCTGTGACAGTTTTTTAGCCATGGGGATGAGTGTGATGTTAAATAAAAAAGGGGAAAGGACTGATCCCTGCGGGGTGCCTCTATTACCGAGGGTAAAAGTGGGGATTTTAGGGGACCGAACCGAATTTCTGCTGTGCGATCCCGGAGAAATGCTGAAATGTAAGCATGTGTTCGGTTTCCTACATTCAGAGTGGATAGTGCATCCAATATAGAGGAGTGATAGACATTGTCAAATGCCTTTTGCAAGTCTAGAGCCAGCGTTTGCAGTATCGGGGATGGAGAATTTTTTCTGATATCTGTAGCATGACATCTTGGGTGCATAGGTGGCTGCGGAAACCCAGCATTGTGTGAGGAAAAAGGTCTCGGGTTTGCATGTGTGTATGTAGCCGATTCAAGACAACGTGTTCAAAACGTTTACCAAGACATGAAGTTAGCGAAATGGGCCTAAGGTTTGAAAGAGTGAGCGGTTTGCCGGGTTTAGGTAAAAGGTAACCTGAGCGTGCGTCCACTCTGAGGGAAGCATTCCCTCTTGCCAGTGTTTGTTAAAGAGTTCCGTTATTGCCTGGATCAAGTTTTCATCGAGGTTTCTAAGTGTTTTGTTCGTGACTTGATCGACTCCTGGAGCAGACGTAGTGCGGAGTTGGAGCATGGCTGCTCTGACTTCATACTTTGTGATGTCTTCGTCTAGCTCATGCTTTTGGGTTCCAAGGTACTGTGGTAAGGGTGTCTTCGGTGTGGTTGTAGGGTATGTATCTTTTAAGGATTGAATAATGTTGTCGTTGTCCATTTCTATGCCATGGATAAGACGCGTCACATTTTTCTGCTGTACATTCTTGGCGTGATCGGGTTCAAGAAGGATTCGTAGCAACCGCCATGTGTCCTTAAGTCCTAGGTTTTCAGCAAGGCGGTCGCATATGCTGGTGACTGAGCTGTGCCGCGTGCGTCTCCATTTCCCTTATGAAAGCGGAGATGCGTAGCTTCAGGGCGCGATTGTGTTTGTTTTTAAGCCATCGCTTCTGTAGGCTGGAGTGAGCTTCCCACATGTGGAGTAATCGGCTGTCAATCACCTCCGAGGTTTGTGTGCACGGCATTTCCGATGTGGCCATGTTCACGTTCTTGTTGAGGTTAGCCAGCCAATTTGTAAGGTGGTCTATCTGCTTCAGGGCCGCGGTACGAAGATCGCGAAAGCGATCTCAGTTGGTGATTTTGACTTTCCTCTTTACACGGGGGGTTATGGAGGATAGTGAGAAAGAGGTCTCAATTATATAGTGATCGTTACCAAGAGAGGTTTGCGTGTTTGTCCAATAGCATTGTGTTATGTTTTTCGTGAGTGTAAGATCGGGGGTGGTGTTCTGTACACTGTTGCCGATGCGCGTGTACTGTTGTGTATCATTGACAAGGGTTATGCCCTCATTTTGGAGAAGTGTCCAGAGTCGGGCGCCTTTACTGCAAGTCGTTTTGTATCCCCATGTGATATGGCGGGCATTAAAGTCTCCTGCAACTATCAATGGTTGGTTAGCGCTGATTTGAAGGTTTTTCATGGCCGCCATTAGAGGAGCAGTTTTCCCTTTCGGGGGGCTGTAGATATTCAGAATGAACAGACTCGTTCCTTTCCGCTCTTTGGGAAGCATCTCTATCAATTGGAAGTCGATATCTGCAACGTCCATGTTGTGATCAGTTGCTGTGTAGTTGCGGTGAACCAGCGTCGCCACTCTGTACTGAGGACAGTTTGTTGGTGTATGAGGAGTGTAATTGAGCAGTTTTACAGGGGAGTTTGTTTCCTGCAGTGCGATTACCGCTGGTGTTTCATCGGCCGGAAGGGATTGAATGTAGAGCTGCAGATTACTACGTTTGGAACGAAAGCCTCTGCAGTTCCACTGCCACACCTTAATGTCCTGTTGACGTCCTGCCATCTTGGGGCTGAGATTCGGGTGGGATCATTTGAGATACTGTGGTAGAGAGTAGCTTTTCTAGAGCAGTTTGAATCTGGATCTGTTGCTGCTGCATCTGCTATTCGAGCATCGATATCCGCGCGTCTACTCCAGCTGCCCATGCGTTCGTGGTGGTGGTCATAGATTCAAATTTTTCCGCAAGCTTCTCGAAGCTATGGAGGCGACCAGATCAGGCTTTTGGGAGTCAGCCACTGTAGGAATGTCTTGGTGAGGTGCTTTCCGTTTGGCGGGTGTATGAGTTTTAGTAGTAGATGCTGTGTTGTTACATGTGGGAGGAAGAGGCGGAAGTGGGGTGGAACGACCTGGCTGGGGAGTGGAAGAACTTTCCATTCCCTCTGCGGGGGAGAGCCTGTGAATTAGCGTTTGCATTTGCTGAGTGAGCTTTGCAATATAATCACTGAGTTTTTTATTTGATCATTCTGTTGCTGAATTTGCTTGCCCTGAGTTTCTAGCTTTTCTTTAAGCTGCTTATTTTCTCGGACAAGGGAGGAAGATCGTTGGCCCCAGCTCACCTTATTTTCCGGCGGAGGCTGGTCGGTCAGGGGCGGGAAAGATGGTGAGCGGTTCCTGGCGTTGGTCGAAGCGGCGGACGAGGCGGACCTGGAGCGGACGCGGTTAGTGGAACTCGTCCAGTGCTTGCTTCGGGATTGCCGGGTTGTTTGCTCGGCGTCTGCACCAGCTGTCGAGGGTGTCAGTCTCTTGTTGCCCGGTCTGTTGAATCGCTCCGAGCAATCGCGGGAGCCCGTAAAATGGGGGCCGCCGCATAGAATGCACTGGGGTGGACACGTTGGAGGGTCGGTCGGTACATGGGTCTCCCCACATCGTTGGCATAAGTCCTTTTTGGGTGCCGTGCACACGTTCGCTGCGATGTCCCGGACGACGGCAGTTGAAGCAGGCTTCTGCTTTGGCGATGAATGGATGGCAGTGGTAGACCGCTCCATAGAAGCGCAGCTGTTTAGGTACTGATTTGGTATTTATGAAGGTGACCAGAATTGATTTCGTGTTGCCGAGTCGGCGTGCATCGGTGATGAGATAGGAGGGGCTTTGGTTGAACATTTTTAGCTCTGTAAAAATTTCTTCAGATGTCTGGTCGTAGATAGCATTATAAATGATGCCTCGAATGGCGTTGTCCGGAAAAGCGATATGCGTTTTCATTGGGTAAACTTGGTCGATTATCTTTATAGATTCTAGTTGTACATATCTGCGGGCACAGTCTTCGGCTGGCGTGCTGATAGTGAATAAATTGTGCAGGGGTTGATTCGGATGGCGTCTTGTGTTCGCATTGCGTCTATTGGTAGCTGCAGAGCGCTGGTGACTAGAGACAGTATATAGCCCCCGTTGTGTTTACTTAGGTCGAGGCCTCCACCGGGGCGGAACACGATTTTAAGGTCTCGTGTCGGGAGCTTGGGCAACGGTGGCGGACGCTTTAGAACGGTGGAAGACTTGCCTTGCGTAGGCTGCGTTGGTGTGGCTGTGCCGGCCGGGGGCTGATGAGTCGAGCTCGTGGGGGCTTGCTGGGCAGAGAGGACATCGGGGTGAGCCATGCGTCGAGCCTCCATGGCCCGGTCCCATCTTGATACAGTATCAGTAGTCCCATCTTCAGTGCGCACCATGCCGCTGTTGGTGGGCCGTGAAGTCGAGGGAGTGAAGGGCTAGGCCTAGGCCTAATGTGGCGGTGGCCGGCTCTCAGAGCAATCTCAAAGTTTATCCGCAAACTCGGGAAGACGGACCCGAAGAGAGGGTGGACAGGTGCTTAACACCTTCATGCGTCGATTGCGGCAATTCGAAACATGAACAGTCAAGAATTCCGCACTCACGGTCGAAAATTGGAGGAGCTGATGCGAACACCAAGCGTCCGTGTCAAGGAGCGGTTCAGGTCTCCTCCACGGTGGTTTCATCTTACGCGAGAAACGTCTCTACCACGCTGCGCGACTGCGGCAGCACGGCGTTTTTACAAGTTGTAAAATGCACGGACAAAGATTATTCACCTTGTGTTTCCGCGACCCGTCATCTATCTGAGGAGTGGCCGCACCCCAAACGCTTGCCACGAAATCAGAATAGTAAAAACGCGACGATTGTCGGTTCGCCATCTCGTTAACACCTAGGGTGGACCTGGACATCGCCGCTCCGCTGGCTGGCACCGTTCTTGAAGAGGTTCGTCACTTCACATCGCAGTCATGGACGATATGGCGCCTCCCAACCGCAAGTCGCCCCCTGCTCACGTGAGTCCAGACCAATCCCTCTTTGTACGCTCTGAGAAAACGGAAAGCTCTCTACAGTCACGGCATTCGTCCCGGTCAGCTCGTTCGGAGCTTTCGGCCGCCTCGACCACGCCACGCCGAACATGCTCGCTGCCAGAGCAAGGGCGGAGGCCGCCGCGGCGCGAGTGCAAGCATCTCTGACTAAGAAAGAAGCGGCTGTGAGGCTAGAAGAAGTAAGATTCGAAGAGCAGAAAAAGAGCACGAAGAAAGAAGCGGCTGTGAGGCTGGAAAAAGCAAGGCTGGAAAAAGCAAGACTAGAAGAGCAGGAAAAGAGCACAGCTGCAGCAATCGAGCGGAAGAAAGCCGAGCTGGATACAGAGTTAGAAGTCATGCAGTTGGAAAGGCAAGCGGCCGCTGCGGAAGCACAAGCGGAACTACTGGAAGCTGCCGTAGATTCGCATGGCGGGGAGCATCACATCTGTCGGACTGTCTCCGAGGCATCCGAAGACCGCGCTCAACGCACTTTGGACTACGTACTTGACCATGGCTCACGTGCGCAACAACCGGCGTCCGCAATCGCAGCAGCATGACGGCGGGGAGCACCAAGTCTCTCGGAACGCTACAACGGTACCTACGGCCACGCTCTATACACACCTAAAGTCCCTAGATCCGTTTTTGTATGCACACCAAGCGCTCGTAAACCAAGGGGTTGCGCCGAACTTTGCGAGTTAGCAAGCTGATCAAGCTAATGTTCCGGAGCTGACCGCCATGGCGAAGTATCTGATTCGACGCGATTTTGTGAGTACCGCCCTTACGAAGTTCGACGACTGCCCTGAAAACTACCGGTCGTGGAAATCTACGTTCAAGGGAATCTTGAAGTCATGGCAAGCGAGGTACTTGACCCTCTCGTCAAGTGGCCTGGGACAGAGTCGTCAAGTTATGCAAAGAGGCTACGTTCAGTGCACGTGAAAGATAGTCTGGGAAAGACTCAAGGAATGTTATGGCCGCCCGGAAATTATAGAAGAGGCCATCTTGAGGAGAATTTCATGCTTCCCCAGATTATCCGAGAAAGACACCCATAAATTGAGCGAGCTTGGAGATCTGCTTCCTGAGGTTGAGGCTGCAAAAACCCTCACTTGACTGGGCTAGTTTATCTGGACACCGCAAGAGGGGTAAATCCTATCGTAGAAAAGCTGCCGCACCGATTGCAGATGTGGATCACAAAAGGCTTCAAGTACAAGCAAGATAATGAGGTCGCCTTTCCCCCTTCTCGACCTTCTCCAGCTTTGTCAGGGACCAGGCGAAAATGAGAAATGACCTCAGCTTCAAATTGAGCTCAGCAAATAGCACCCCTTCAAGCCTCTCAAAAGCATACAGATGGGCAACGAATGAGGGAATGAGAAGAGCACCCATCTCAGTCCAACTGACTGACGTGGAGGCAGGCACTGAGCATCCACCCCCAAACACGCCGAAGCTGCAGTATGCAACCACGCATTGCCCTCTGCACAAGAAACCTCACCCTCTCCGGAAGTGTCGCGCCTTCGGAGAAAAGGCACTGGATGAACGGAAGTCTCTGCTGAAAGCATATGGTGCTGCGCTTCTACAGACCACTTTGCAAGAGACTGCAAAATAGTTCTCAGGTGTGCCTATTGTGGTTGTGATAGGCATGCCACACCACTCCACGCAGGAAATGTCACCCATGGGCCTTCTGTCCTTGGGAACAGCACTCAAGACGCCAGAGGAGACCAGGATTCCTCACTTGAAGTATCGCCCAAGTGTACAGAAGTGTGCGGACAAGGCTACAGTGACAAGTCGTGCTTAAAGATCTGTTTGGTTAAAGTCAGTCATCCGAACCAGCCTCACAAGACCGCAAAAATTTATGCAATCCTAGACGACCAGAGCAACAGGTCCCTTGCAAGAACGGAGTTCTTCGACATTTTAGGTCTTAATGGACAAAGTTCTGCCTACACTCTAAGGACGTGTGCTGGAATTATGGAAACAATTGGAAGGGCATCCGGATTTCTCATTGAAGACATTCACGGCTCCTTGAAGCTACCCTTACCAGCACTAATTGAGTGCAACGAGATGCCGAACAATAGGAGCGAGATTCCTACACCGGAAGTGGCATTGCATTACCCTCATCTCAGATCTGTAGCTAGATGCATTCCTCTTTTGGATTCGGAGGCCAAAATTCTACTTCTCCTCGGGAGGGACATCCTCAGAGTACACAAGGTTCGACAACAGCGCAATGCGCCAACTGATGCACCATTTGCTCAGAGACTGGACCTGGGATGGGTTATCGTAGGGAATGTCTGCGTAGGGAAGTAGTAGGCGAATATATGTCTACTTAGGACAGGCAGTAACCGCAGATCCTGACCATGAAAAGAAAATAAGACGAATAAGATCGGGATGGAGCGCATTTGGAAAGCACTCGCAAATTATGACTAGCAGCTTATCGGTATCGCTCAAGAGGAAAGTATAAAACATTTGCATCTTACCTGTACTCACCTATAGGGCTTAAACGTGGAGGCTAACCAAGAGAGTTCGACTTAAGTTGAGGACAACTCGGAGGGCTATGGAACGAAAAATGGTAGGGGTAATATTAAGAGATAGGAAGCGTGCAGAGTGGGTCAGAGAAATAACTCAAGTTACTGACATTCTAGCGGGAAAACATGGGCATGGGCAGGGCATGTGGTACGAAGATAGGATAACCGATGGTCACTTAGGGTAACAAACTAGATTCTAAGGGAAGGGAAGCGTAGCAAGTGACGGCAGAAAGTTAGGTGGGCGGATGAGGTTAAGAAGTTCGTAGGGGTTAAGTGAATGCAGCTAGCACAGAACCGGGTTAATTGGAGAAATATGGGAGAGCCCTTCGCTTTGCAGTGAGTATAGTCAGGCTGATGATGATGATGCTGATGCCTGCGTAAGTCGAATTTGCATACCAGACTGTGTCAACAACTTCAAGACAACGTCCTCGAAAATGGGCATCCCTATCTTTTTGAGCTATACCAGAATCACTTCCTTGTCAAGGAGAAGATCGCAAACACTCCTGAGTTGATACACTGCTTCCAACCTGCTCAGCACGCTGCTAGGAACGACAACTAGGATAATGTAATCGCGGAAGCGCTATTTCAGACTACGAAGGATGACAACAGACATTCCCTTTCCGTGGAGGACAGGAAGTTCTTGAAGATAATGGATGGTGAGTTCTCACGGGACGAATCAAACTGTTGGGTAGCTCCTCTTCCGTTCCCCAAGACCTAGGCATCCGAATAACAAGTACCTGGCCCAGACACGTCTCGCTTCTCTCCAGCGGACCTTAAAGAAACCAGAACTGAGAGAACAATTCAAGAACTTCATGGAAAAGATGTTCGAGAACGGCCATGCCGAGGAAGCCCCACCGCTTCGAGATGCAGAACAATTCTGGTACCTCCCCATCTTTGGTGTTTGCCACCCGCGAAAGCCCAGTGAAACGGGAGTCGTGTTCGATTCCAGTGCACAGTTTAAGGGCGTGTCACTGAACAGTGTGCTGTTTACTGGACCGACCTGAAGAACAACCTGCTCGGAGTGCTAATCCGGTTCTGGAAAGAACCTGTGGGTCGTAACCGTAGAGATTCAGCACATGTTCTGCTGCTTCCTGGTGCGAGATGACCACCGGAAATATCAAAGATTTCTGTGGTTCCGTAAAAACGACATCCAAGATCACATAGTGGAGCACCGAATGAAGGTACATGTGTTTGGAAATAGCCCTTCACCAGCAGCTGCAAGCTATGGCCTTCGAAGAACAGCACGAGAAGGAGAGGAAGAATTTGGCAGTGACGTCAGGCAGTTCAAGAGAGATTTCTATATCGACGATGGTTTGAAGTCTCTCTCTACAGACAAAGAAGCCATCAGCTTAATACGCCGCACACAACAAATGTTGGCATCATCAAACCTTAGGCTCCACAAAATAGCCTCTAACTGCCCAACCGTGTTAGAAGCATTTCCTGAGGAATACCGCGCTGAGGATGTCATGGATCTTGATCTGTGTAATGGTGCACCGCCGATCCAACTCAGTCTGCGAATTTCTAGGGACCTGACGAAGGACACCTTCACCTTCACGACTCCAATCCAAGAAAAACCATTCACTCGGCACGGTGTATTGTCAGTGGTGAACAGTCTGTACGACCCACATGGGTTTGTTGCCCTCCTCCGAGAGCTAGTCGCCGAGACATGCGACTGGGACTGTCCACTTCCTGATAACTAGAGAGCCACATGGGAGACTTGGAAAGCCTCCTTACAAGTACTCGAGCAGCTGGCCATACCTCGCACTTATGCCCCTACCTCACTCACCATCGCACAGCGCAAGGAACTGCACATCTTCTCAGATGCATCAACCAAGGCTGTGGCTGCAGTGGCTTACCTCACAGTGATATGTCCACATGGCACGTGCTACGTCGGGTTCGTCATCGGAAAGGCTAAGCTAGCACCGCATCCGGAACACACCATCCCAAGGCTGGAGCTTTGCGGTGCAGTGTTGGCAGTAGAGCTAGCAGAGCTCATCAATCGTGAAATGGACATGGGACTTGAAGCTGTAAACTTCTATACCGACAGCAAGGCGGTCCTAGGCTACATACATAATGAGATCTGAAAGTTTTACGTGTATGTCAGTAACAGCTAGGGTGGAACGCATCAGAAACTCGACACGTCCAGAACACTGGCATTACGTTCCTTCTGACATGAACCCTGCGGATCTCGAAACAAGGTTTATGCCTGCAGCCCAAATGGCAGGATAAACCTGGCTGATGGGCCCGGAGTTCTTGTATGAAGAACACTGTTCGCGGGTACTGAAGAGCAAGTTCGACCTGGTTGATGATGATTCTGACATGGAGGTGCGGCCTCAGGCAAATGTTCTCGCAACCTGCGTAAATGCAAAATAACTCGGCAGTTCTCGGTTCGAGTGCTTTTCAAGCTGGATTAGGCTGACTTGTGCAATCGCAGTGCTCATACGTCTGACGAGCAGATTTCGGAGCACTTCTGACAATATGTGTCGGCGGCCTGTCCGCGTAACAACTCATCAGACCAACTACGACCTTCGGCAGAACACCTGACTCAAGCGAAAGCAGTCATTATCCTGTCTGTGCAGAAAGGAGTCTATTCAGGCGAGTTGAAGAGCTTGACTTTCGAAGTCAAGCTCTCTGTGAGGACTCGATCCATGGATCGATTCCGACGGCCTTTTGGTGGCCGCCTCGACAGAGCCAACCGCTTCGACCAGCAGAAGCCCATCATCGTGCCGGGGCGACACTGCCACGAGCAGGTCAGACATCAAGGACGACATTTCACTGAGGGATCGGTCACAGCAGCTGCGTTCTGGATCGTCGGAGCTAAGCGTAACATTGCTTCTTACATACACAA
Source organism: Amblyomma maculatum (assembly GCA_023969395.1). Lineage (NCBI taxonomy): Eukaryota > Metazoa > Arthropoda > Arachnida > Ixodida > Ixodidae > Amblyomma > Amblyomma maculatum. The sequence continues at coordinate 27,844 of JAJIZL010044821.1, forward strand.
TTGTGTTACATGTTGCGAACTTCGAGGGAGACAGCTACAGACAGCTACAGATGGCAGACCTGCCCCCAGAAAGACTAAGCACCGAGCCACCATTCACTCATGTCGGACTGGATGTATTTGGCCCGTGGCAAATCATGTCTCGTTGGACCAGAGGCGGCGAGGCCAACAGCAAACGTTAGGCCGCACTCTTCTCTTGCATGAGCATTCGTGCTGTTCATATTGAAGTGATCGAGAACATGGATACTCCAAGTTTTATTAATGTTCTCCGGAGATTCGTTGCCATAAGGTGGCACTGTGTTGCTGCCGACGTTTTGGGTCAGAAGCATTGCAGGACTGAGCACTTCCCTGCACTCGGGATCTGTTGAAACAGGAACGAGTGGTCTCGCATTTATTATTCCTGAGACTTCTGCCAAGAAGCAACTGAGGTCTGATTGCGAGACAAATTTTGTACTAAAACTGAAGACCAGTGGTCCAGACCACGAGAAGCTGCGAACATTCTTGTCGGACCATGAGTGCACATGGGTATTCTACCCCCCTCACGCTTCGCACATATGGGATGAGCGTGGGAAAGGAGGATCGGAGTCGCACGTCAAATTTTGGATTCCATATGCTATTTGATAATGCCCCTGGTCGCCTTACTCACGAGGTCTTGGTCACCTTCTTGGCAGAAGTCTCAGGAATAATAAATGCGAGACCACTCGTTCCTGTTTCAACAGATCCCGAGTGCTGGGAAGTGCTAAGTCCTGCAGTGCTTCTGACCCAAAAAGTCGGCAGCAACACAGTGCCACCAGTCTTCGATGAAAATGATATATATCAACGACAGTGGCGGCAAGTTCAGTGGTTGGCAGACTCGTTTTGATGCCGCTGGTGACGCGAGCTTCTTGCTACGCTACAGTGTCGTCGCAAGTGGCAGTACACAACTTGTAACCTCAAGGCAGGCGACATCGTGCTCCTGAGGGACAGCCAGGTTCATTGCGACGAGTGGCTCATGGGACTCATTGTGAATGCTATCGAAAGTGTGGACGGCAACGTGCGAAAGGTTGAGATCAAGACGGCAACTCGGGGAAGGATAAAGACATTTTTCCGTCCTGTGACTGAAACGGTCCTGCTTATACCGCACGAGGACTGAAACATCATATAGTGGTATATATAACTAGACGGGGAGTGTGCTGTTACATGAGTTGATTCAATTTTCCCGCCGCGCACAACCTTCATCTGGAAACACTGGAACCCTTTCCACGCGCTTTCTCTTCCTTTTCCCCACATGGATTCTCTCTCGCCCTCGTGCTTTCTATCTCTGTCTCAAACCTGCCTCTCCAAGTCTCATCTTACGCGATAAACTTTTCGCTTTCTAACCACGCTGCGCGACTGGGACAGCACCGCGTTTTTACAAGTTGTAAAATGCACGGATAAAGATTATTTACCTTGTGTTTCTGCAACCCGTCATCTATCTGTGGAGTGGCCGCACCCCAAACGCGTGCCTTATGGAATCAGAATAAGAGTTAAAGTCTCCCACTCTCACGGCCGCTCGATGGAAGCGCTTCCATCGAGCGGCCTTATCAAGGTGTTGGTTCCTGCCGCTTTGTTCGCCTTGCGAAAGAGGGCCCTGAGTCTCACCTTCTTTTGCCTCGCGGTAGTGTACAGGTTTATAAGGAATAAGCTTGATTCCTCTTTCTTCCCGTTACAATTTCTAGCAGTACTGCTTCTACATATTTCGAATTGACCGAGTGTTCTATCGCTGCGATATTCCTTTTAACGAGCGTGGTGACTCGGGGACAAACGCCTGATAGTCCGAGTGCGTGGCTAATTTACCCGTCTCTTGCAAGGCTATGGCTAGCGGTATTTCACTTATTACAACTAGGTATGGTAGCCCTAGCGCTCGCTTAATTCGGAACCCAGGACAGTTCACTTCCAGATGATGCAACGATGATGGAGAACGAGAAAATGGTAGTGGAACCTGTTAGACCACTCCGACAAAACGTAAGGGGGATGCTGACCCGGTGACGGCACTTAAAAAGGAGGTAGGTGCCAATCACGCTGAGGCCATTGGATTGGTAAAACGTTTATTCGGGGCCTGCAGTAGAACGCGCGCTCGCGCGCTCCGGACGGGGCCTAAATCTTCCTCTGGGCACCGGCCGCGCGACTTGGGTCCCCGCTCGCAGTGGCCGGCTCGCTGCTTCCCTGCCGGGCCAGCGCCTTGATGACCTGCTGGACGGTCCAGAGTTGCTCCTCTTGATTGTCGCTCCCTGCGGCTGCTTCCAGTCGCGGCGGGATCCTCCCAGACTTAGCGTCTTCCTGGTACTTGGTACAATTCCACAGCATGTGTGCGAAGCCGGCCGTCTCCGTTCGGTAGACTCTGCATTTGTCTGTCGGGTGCGTCTCGGGATACATTCTATGCATCAGCGACGGACTGGGGAGTGAGCCCGTCTGTAGCTGTCTGAATAAAACGGCTTGCTCTCGACTGAGCCCCGAGCAAGGGGGTGGAAGAGTTCTGCGAGCTAGGCGGAACACCTTGGTTATTTCGTTGTAGTCGGTCATTCGGTCTTTGGTGCTGAACCACAGCGGCCAGCCGACCGAGGCGCGGTCCGTTAGCTCGCGCGCCTCGGCGTGTGCCGTCTCGTTGTGGTTGACGTTGCGGTCTGACGCCTCGCCCGCGTGCGCCGGGAACCACTTGATTCTCACTTGTCTGCTGCCATCGTCGTTTTTGGTTGCCTGCAGTATGCGCACAGCTTCTTTCGCTATCCTGCCTTTGGCGTAATTTCTCACCGCCTGCCTTGAGTCGCATAGCACTGTGTGGCAGTCGCGGTCGGCGATGGCCAGGGCGATGGCCACCTCCTCCGCTTGCTCTGCCTTGGTGCATCTCGTGCTGGCGGTCGTGCGAACGGTGCCTGTCGCGTCGACGACGACCGTCGTGAACCCGTGTATCTTGGCATACTCAGCCAAACGTTCATGGCACAAATCATGGGAGCAATTAATCTGATGAGAGAAGAGATGACTAAACACTTTGACCAATTGCATCAGAGACAGGAACAGATGCACCGAAGGTTGGAGCAGGCACAGCAGAGGCAGGAACATATGGTAGCTGAACTGCAACTGCAAAGAACAGAACTTATTAATCACGCAGAGTTGCAATGGAACACTGAGGAAACACTTATACAGCTCGTATGTGCGTGAATCTCCTAGTGACGTCCGCACCAGTCATGACATCATGATCGGATGTGACATCATGATGACGTCCCATCCGGTCATGACATCACTGCCATAGGTCGGCGGACTCACTCATGAGTCGACTCACTCGGGCTCACACTCAAATTATGATCTCAGTTTGAGCTAGTCCGGACTCACATTGAGATCATGATCTGAGTCGTGAGTCCGGACTCACATTTAGATCATGATCTGAGTCGTAAGTCCGGACTCGCATTCAGATTATGATCTGAGTCGTGCTGTGTCCGACCTAGAAAGTTCCTATGAAATCAAATGAATTCTTGCTCAGAGGTTGAAGAAGCATTATCTGAAGTTATCGAGTGAGTAATGGGCACAAGTCGCTAATCAGATCCTAGCGGACTCGAATTTCCTGTGTAATTCTAATAATGAATAAGCTTCTTGGTGAGCTGATGATGTAGAGCAATTTCGTTGTTTTTTTTTTTTTGTTACGCAAATATTTTGACTATGGCGATTAATGCCGTTAATCGAACATTTGTTCTCGTTAGCGTGTTGTATTGCGGTGGCTATATAGTTCTTCCTTTGCCCTTTATTTATTTTGGAATATTTCGCAACTGATTTCACGGGTTAGCTGCTGACTGGTGCACAGCGATGCGAGAGCCAGACTAGCCGTGCATAGCTAATAATATCAGGCTAATGAAGTTCGAAAAGACCATTGTGTAACCGAATTTTTTTACTCTCTTAATTCGAAAGAAGTCATAGGCTCACACCATAGACCAAGAGTATTGTCCGATATTTCTCTTTGTGTGCCATTGCTCTAATTGGGTAGGCTGATTGAGAAGGTCGTCACAAATACGTGGCTACTTATGTTAGTAATTTAAACACATTCTGTTATAGCTGAAATTTTGCTTCGGTCGATTTGGTCTACACCCTGTCACACATATTTCGCCTACGGCGACCAGGATGGTGACCTCCAGGGCCACCTTAAAGTTTGCCCACCCACCGCCGAAATTTGACCTCGACTGATTTGGGCAAAAATCTGCCCCATTTAATATGACTATGGCGAACAAGATGGTAACCTCCAAATTTGATCGGGCCCACCCGCAAATTTGGTCCACTCACCCCAGTAGACTGACCTCGGCCGATCACTTATAATATGTGGCACTGCAAGGAAAACCGATAAAAGAAGTAGCGTTCCTGCCATCTGCAATGCCACACTTGGACGCGCGCTAAGGAACGCCACGCGACAGGAGCCATGGTGTACCATCCAAGCTACTGCGCCTTTCCTTTCCTGTAAACCAATTATAATATGTAGCACTGCAAGAAAAGCAGATAAAAGAGGTAGCGTTCCTGCCATCTGCAATGTCACACTTGAACTCGCGCCAAGGAACGCCACGGGACAGGAGCGATGGTGTACCGTCCAAACGCATGCACTTGTCGGAGAAAGTGTGGCAGATACTGCGCCTTTCCTCTCCTGTAAACCAATTATAATATGTAGCACTGCAAGGAAAGCCGATAAAAGAAGTAGCGTTCCTGCCATCTGCAATGCCACACTTGAACGCGCGCCAAGGAACGCCACGCGACAGGAGCGATGGTGTACCGTCCAA
>JAJIZL010044828.1:0-38917 GCA_023969395.1 Amblyomma maculatum
CCCCCCAGCCTTCAACGTATTCCCAACTGCCCATCTCACAATTTTCTGGGGAGAATCCAGACAGTTCGCCCCAGGTTGTTTTACAACTGGCGTCATCATCCTTTTCAAAGTTTGGAGTTGATTGAAAGAGTATGCGCTCACAAACACATATGGTGAAACTATACTTCAATGCAAATTCTCCAGGCGATTAATGTGGAAGTTATGGGAGGGCGTTATATAATGCTGGAGCTTATAAATGGGCGTAGAAATATACAGAAGGCAATGTAAAGGCTGTTTCATACTTAAAAACCTTACTGCGTGGAAGAGCACATTTATAACCCACACTACATTATTTGGAATAAAGAAGGCTCACATATATGACTTTTCTCCAGATAAAGCCGGGAACTCCAAAAATAGAAACACTCAAAAGAGAAAAAAGGAGTGCATGGCCACAGTGCTTCTGAAAGTGCTACTGCCAATAGCCGAGCAAAATAGCAAGAAAAGGAACATGCAATGTAAACTTGGCTGACTGCTCTTTCCATGCAAGCCTATGGAGCTGCTTGTTCGCCAACGAACTCCACAGTAGCAGACTAGCCATGCACTCCCAGTTTCCCCTCTAAGTGTGACACATCCTGTCGGATCAGACAAAATTAAGAAACAACTATTATAATAACAGGATTCTATATTTAGTCAAACAGTATGGGTATCTTCCTGGCTGATGTGCTATAATACATAGAACACTTTTTGCATTGATGACCTGGTTGCATCGCTAAAGACTGAAAGTGAGATACATAGTAAAGTCTCTCGCTTTAAGAATCAGGGCCTCAGTGACAAAAGAGATGAATGTGGTCCTCCTGTGTTTCAGAAAAAATTAGGTAAGAACCACAAGACCATTGCAATAAAATCAAGAGGTGCCTTTTAGGCAAGAGCAGATGTAGTGTTCGGAACTAAATCCTAATAATCTTGCATTAAATACTCACACCGCTCCGGAAGTATAGTCGAATGGGTTTTTTGACTGCAAGGAGCGACACTTCACTCTGAGAAACCAGCTCCCACACCAATACAATACAACCTTCAGCATCATTGTTATTCATCGCACTGTCTAAAATATCCTTTCCATTTCATGGGTATGCACTTTAACACAACTCTCCCACAGGAGAAGCACTGTCCATGTTGTGTGTACAAAACAGGTTAGAGGGAATATACAGTGCGACACGAGCGGTACACACAAGTTCGGGTAGTGGTGCAGCGACTTCAAACTTTGGGTACAGGGGCGACATCTTGCAGGTCACATTACTCAGTTGCTGCTTGACACAGCAACAATCAATGTAACGAGGCAGTATAGCTTCTCGCATGTCCACACAAAAGGCTGACAGCCATAGGAGGGCAGCAAAAGGGATAGTCAAAATTTTTTGTGGTGGTAGTTGTAATGGCGTTCTTGAGCAGTTTAAGATGCGCTGGGCCACTTGTGAGCAGTATGGCGAGCATTATGAGCATGGCATATGGCATCAGAAGCATATTTACTGCTAGGGTTGTCAGGAGGTAGCAGACTGTGAAATGATAGCAAAAGGTCATGGCCAAAGAGTACATAAAAGTTGCGTAACCGGTGGTACCTTGTGAAGAGAAATCCTAGACAAATGTCACGAGAGGCAAACTGACGTTCCAGTCTAGATGGTGATCGGGGACTTACATGAACAGTACGTTCGTCACCATGCATTAAGGGCGCAGTTAGACCTTTGATATGGTTAACAATATGACCTTAAATATATGATGATGGCAAGCTGTCGAGAAATTATGGCAGATGTAGCATGACACGAACAGGTCACCAACCAGTTTAGAAAAAAAAGGAGTGGGCTTGATCCATAAGCAGTTGAAGGGGATGCCCTGAAGCAGCATGACGTATAGAGAAGAAAACTGGCAACGTCAAAGGCACAGCTTGTCGGGATATTTCTTTTTATAGCGCATTGAATGGTGTAATTATAGGCTGCAGCATTGCATTTGTTCCCACAAGTTGATGTCAGTAAAGGCCCAACTAGCTCAAGATCAACATAAAAAAAGAGGCCAATACGAGTTGTAACAGGATGACATTGGCCACTAGATTGAAGGTGCGGCTTCTTCCGACGCTGGCATAACTTGCAAGCCACAACTTAAGAAAACTGTGCAATAATCAGGGGAAAACTCTCATCGAGCACTATCCTTTGCCTTGGGGCATGATTTTGTCCAAGACCCAGATGTTCAGAAGGTAGGTGCTGTTGATGGCGACGATATGTGCGAGGAAAGATGATGCACTGAATAGACTCAGTAATAGGACGTGTGATGTAGGCCTGATAGGGGACAGAGGAAGACAGGGACAGGGGAAGACAGATTGCTGTTTTGATGGTAGATGAGCAAATTAAGCGGCGTGGAGGTGCGACTTTGAAGTTGTGCTCTAAAAGCAGTGCCCACCGGTCCAAGAAAACGACACTAGTGGAGCAATCAGTAAGGGCAGCCTGAGCCGTCACAGTCAATGCCAAGGAATATGTGACGGGAAGAATGGTCGATTATGGTCAACAGAGCAGATGCAGTATGGTCGGCAATGCTGATATGTGCTGTGCAAACTCCAAAGGCGCTAGGGAAACTCAATGGCGACACGAACGGCGGAGAAAACAGCAGGTGTCAGAACATTGTGATGGTGACGAAAGAGGTACCCTAGGATAAACATTTGGCCGCCAATGTCAATAAGTGCTGTTACGGGAACGCCCGCAAACAACACTTCCATTCAGTTCTAGATCTTTCAGAGACAACAGCCCTTTCCATACATTCTTCACTCTGAAGTGTCGGCATTGCTAGCAATTTCAAAGAACGTGTTGGTCAAGAAAAATCTAAGAAAACTAAATAGGATGTAGCAGCCTGAAAAGAGGAGACTGAGGCTGCTTCAAACGGTAAAGCCACTGGCAGCATGAAATCTTAGCTTGTGAAAAGCATTTTACCTTAGTACTAAATCAACTCCCCCTCCCCCCGGGGTGGCGCAGTTGTTACGGCTCTCGACTACAGTTCATAAGATTGCGGGATCGAGTCCCGACCTCGGCGGCCCCTTTTCGTGGAGGCGAAAAGCAATGTGCCCGTGTGCTGTACGATGTCGTCCACGTAAAAAAACCACAAGTGGTCAAAGTGGTCAAAATTTTCAGAGCCCTCCACTACATCGTCTCTCATAGCCTGAGTAGTTTTGCGACGTTAAATTCCATAAAATAACCAACCAACCTTAGTATTAGATAACTTATTCTTCCCTGCCTCAAAATAGCTTCAGCTAAACCCTCAGATGACTAACAAACCTCCATAGCAATTTCCATTCCCTGAATCATAGAAATGATTGCAGTGTGATTTTTTCGCAAAATGGCAGCACGGTTTCCCAGGTCTGATGTCACACCACGTGCTCTGAGTTATTGATGAGGGGGGAAATATTTGACTGATAATGTCAGGGGTACGTACATTTTAGAGGAGTTTTTTTCCTGGAGGCAAGTAAATATTCTCCGAAAAGAAACAGGTAACACGTATGTCTTCTGCACATCTGCACAGTGACTGTGGCCATACAAGGCAAGAAGCCTAAAACAAACACTTAGAGAAAAATACTGTGCCACATGTACTTGACTTAAGAGACATGCATTCAATGAGTGCCACATAGTGGACAATCGCAGGGGTTGAAATTAATCATCCCTCCTTTTAGGCCAGCGCAATAGTCAAGCTGGGATGTTAAAACCTGCTTGCACAACTTGAGCAAAGTTGTCTGCAATGCTAAGACATACAAGTGATCACATCAAGCAGTCTCATAGCTGCTGTCTTCTGTGTGCCTAGGTTGGTTTTTGCGTGACGCAAACCTTGACAACTGGCCCCGCAATAGAGCTGCCTTGTTCACAGGTCCAAAACAGCTGTTAAATGCTGGCGGCGGTAGAGGGAGTGACTTGCCAAGCATCCCATATATGCCTTGTCCCCAGCTCATCCGCAATTTCTAGCAGATGGCCAATATAACCTGCACCAGACATTGAACGAATAAAAAAAAATATGTCAAGCAATCCGAAAGAAAGCATGAATATGTATACTGCAATCTTCCTCTTTTTTTTTTGTAACCAAAGTAGTAATGCGGACATTCCGTCTATAAGTTCATACTAAAAATTACACAAAATCATGGCTTTTGGAGCTTGCTGCTGCGTCAACATATCGAGATCGTAGCCCACAGCAAGACATGACAAAAAAAAGAAACAACACGAGCGCCAACATCGAAAATTTTATTTGATACCTGCAGCCCATTTATACGCCAAAGACAAGATATCATTTGTGCGAACAGCATCTTTGCTTTGGAAAGGAACATTCCTTATCACATAAAAAATAGAACTGCTAACAAACGTCTCTCAGGAAGCATTTATCCTTTCTGCTTCAATTGTTACTCGCGGTGTCATGTTGCTTTTTGCTCCAAGCAACTTTGTGAAGTTTTGAGAAGTTTGCTCAAAACTTTCTAGAGGGCACTTTGGATCACTAAAGTGCGATGAGACGAAACGCATTGTAGCGCGGTAGGATGGTAGTCGTTCACTACGGCACCTCTATCTCGCTCTCTTCTTTCACTCTCCCCTTTCTTCCTTACTTTACAGCCTTGTACATGTGTTCGCGGAGAATTGTGATAGATACTGTGCTTTTTTATTTATTTATTTGAAAAACTCTAAGGACCCAGCAGGGCATTACATAGGGGGGATGTGGAAGCAAATCGGGTTAGAGCAAAAACAGGATAACCGATAATGTTATGGTGGTACGGGCGGGAAGTATATAACTAGTCAAGTATTCTGTATACAAAACTAGAAAAAATAGTCGGGCATGCAATATTTCTACATAGTAAGAGAACTGTAAAAATAGAAACATGTGCAGCTAATTCAGCAAATGAGAAAAACATGCACATCACGCATGACAGACACTACAAAGCTGACCATAAATACTAGAACTAAAACCAGAAAAATGATGATAAAAAAAAAACATTTTAAATCTCACCGACTCAAACACATAGATGGCACAGATAGAATCAAGGAAATAAAACTCCACACAGGGAACGACAAAACCGAACAAATTGACTACAATGCACCTGAAGAAGCTAACAATGTTGCTTAGAACGCTGATAAATCAGTGAAAACAGCGATATTAGACGGCAACTGGCTTCATTCATTTATTGCTAAACAGAGTGGTGAATATCGGTATTTTTTGCTCCTGCGAAAATTGGGAGGGTTTCGTTTGCATGGTCAAGGCGATTGAGACGTGAGGAGCAGGAAGGAGATGTTAGCGAGCAAATTCCTAATTGCTATAGTATAATGTTGGAAGAAATGATAATCGCGCAAACTTCCTTCTGAAAGCAAACGATGGTAGGTTTAAACTTCTTTAATTGATGATACGCTCTTGAAATCTTGAGCAGGATGATGTAATGAATCTTGCTGCTTTATTCTGGACGGATACAAGAAGATGTGAAAGGGAGTCCTGGTGAGGATGCCATATAACGGAAGAATATTATACTGTTGGTCTTACCAGTGTAGTGTAAGCTTGATGTCTTCTGTAAGAATTTACGAGGTGTAAACGGCGCCTTAGCTTGCCAAGTTTTCTAAAAGCTTTGCCGGTGATGTGGTCTCTGTGAGCATTCCAAGGGAGATTAAAATGCAAATGAACACCCAGATACTTTAGAGAAGAAACAGATTCAAAAGTTTTATTGTTGATTGTGTACACGCTATGTAACGGTCCGAAAACAGGGGAAATCTTATGTTTAATTTTTTCTTCATTAAGTCCATCTGCCAAGTACGGCTCCATTCAGTTACCTTGTTTAGATCGGACTGGATGGTGTGTGCATCTTCCGCTTTAGATATTGTTTTATAGAATGCGCAGCCGTCTGCAAAAAGGCGAATTGATGAGTTGATATTGTCACGACTTGCTATGGTCATTTATATAAATTGAAAAGAGCAAAGGCCCGAGAGCTGTCCCTTGTGGGACACCTGATTTTAGACGAGTAGGGTTAGAGATGCAATTGTTTACCTTATAAGTGATTGGAAAAGATTAGTCAAGAATTCCGCGATCCATCTGGTCTCTTTATCGTCAAGCTGCAAATTTAAAGTTTTTACCAGTAAACGTTTGTGAGGAACACGATCAAAGAATTTTGAAAACTCTACAAAAATTGCGCCTGTGTTAGGGACATATGTAGCGCATGATGTAGGTCAGTAACTAATTGAAATAACTGCGTATGACATGATCTTTTGTATAGGAAACCATGCTGGTTTTCTAGAAGCAGATTATTTAGGTTAAATTGTTCGTAATGTGAGAAAACAAGACTTCTAATAGTTATGAGCATATTGATCTTAGGGAAATGGGTCGGCAGTTAGTAGGATCAAAACGAGCTCACGGCCTATGTATAGGAATGATGTGAGCGATCTTCCATTCATCCTAAACGCTTCCTGAGTGAAGTGACAGCTGAAATAATTTATGACATGTTAGTTTGAGAAGTTTCGAGGTGATGCCATCGGGGCCAGGACTGGTGGAAAGCGGAAGTCTGTCAATCGCCTTCGCTACGCCATTTGCAGATATTACAATTTGGGGGAACCTAAACTCTGTACACGAAGGAGGGCATACATGGGAACTGTAAGTGGCATCTCGTCTATGAATACTTTACAAAAGCGTTTACTAAACGTTTCCACAATAAGTGGAGAGGAAAAGGCACAACCATTCTCGTCCTTTAGGACAGGCGCAGTCTGTTCACGTTTGGGATTAACTGAGCGCCAGAATTTTCACTCATTGGAAAGTTGTCTGCATAGTTAAGTAATTTTCAACGAGTTTACTGAAAACTTCCCGCATTATGATTGCTCTTGAAAAATGCGCAGCAGTGATGTCATTTCGGTTTAGTTGCTGCAGTTAGATGGATCGCAGGAGCCATAGTAGAATTTTAAGCAGGGACAGTTGGTGCAAGGCATTTGTTCAAGTTCTTTCGCAGCTCAGTGAATAACACATGTACCGTCTTTGCCAAAAGTAACCAGGCTGTATGGTTTGCTTCTAACTTGTATTATAAAGCCAATGAAGACTCCCACAGGATAGAAACTTGTTAATAAGTGAGGACAGGCGCTGGACTTCAGTTTTGCAAATTTGTAGCTTCAGATGTGGTGGCGATTTACTACCACATGGCCGAGAAGCAGACCTGCAGCCTGGTTACTTTTGGCAAAGACGGTACATGTATATATATATATTACCCCTTTGTTGCCCTGAAACAACTTGAAAAACATTAGGAGCGACTTTAAAAGAATAGTAACTTAGGTAGAAATTGAAACTAGTTCACCTGTGAAATGAATAATCGAGCCTGATATCTTGCCGGCTGATCGCAGTCTCGACTTTCTGTCTCACGCTTTACTGAAAGAGAAATGGCTGTTCCACCACTCTACCACATTCATCTGCCTGTCATGCATTCTAGGCATTTGGAGTGTAAAATCGGCATTCTGAGTGTAAAACTATATGAAACATGAAATTATTGAGCTTTGCTGCAGGTCAGGAACCAAATTGCTGATCACGCTTACACACGTACATATTTGTTGATGATGATGGCAATGTGTGGCCTTTGTTTATGCTGCTATAAAGAGTGCTTGTAAACTTTAAATGGGTTTTGAAGAGCCTCTAGCAGTAGTTGCACTGAAGGTATTGCAATAACACCACGTTTAAATGAAAAACGAATATGTTCTGCCAACAAATAGGGCACTGGAATAATTTATCTGCTTGAAGAGTAGTGTGCCATGTGACATGTGTTTTTTTATTTGAGTTGTTCACGAACTACACTGGGTAGTAAGTAGGATTGCAGGAAACCCTTGGGATTAGCTCTTCTGTCATAATTTTCTGTTTTGGTGAAGTGATCTCTGTGGTGTGTAAGCGACAAGGAATCTGTATGTTCTGCTCTACTATAATATGCCACCTTCTGGATATAACAATCCGCAGGGTATGCACACATAATCTTCACACACACGTAGTTTTATGGTGTAAAATCGTGCCTTGTATACCAGCACGTCATGTGTTGTTGGCAGATGGCCTATGGCAAGAATTGTTTATCAGCAAGCTAAAGAACAGGTGCTGCTACATGTGTAAATACTTTTCGTACAATTTTCAGCGCATCTGAAAATATTTTTATGGCAAAATATACCGTGCAGACTACACGCTCACCCCTTTTTTTTTGACAACAATCATGCATGCATGTGCCTCAATGGGCACCTATTGAACTCCCGAAAAATATAAATGAGTGTTTTACAATTTCTTTGTGTCCGCAGCCTGAATGAATCAGCGGTTTGAAGGGGTGAAGTGACAGTAAAACTGCTTTACTGGCGAGCTAGCAAACAGAATATGGCACGAATGACATCAACAGCTTTAATTAATTAAGCTGCTGTGTTTACACTTACACACAGGGTATAGGGCTCGTGCTTGAAACTAGCCTTTCTCTCCACTGTCTCTCTAGGGTTTCCAAAATTGAGGAATTGCATCCTTGGCTATCGTTGCTGCTGTATTTTCTTGATATTTCGATGGTAGTTGACCACGGAGATAGCAAAATAGCCTTTCTTGACAACCCTGATAGGTCCGTTGCAGCTGTGGGAATACACCAGGTATGGCACTGAGTGTACTTTGCTTTTTAGCGTTTTTGAGGCTTATTTTTAAAGCATTTAAGGCATATATACTATCACGTGACGCTTGCTTAAACTTGAATTTTCTTTTTCCTTCAATATGGTTTAGTGGCACTTTTTCATCAGTGATACTTGTGCTGTGGTATCCCTGTTGTAACTTCGTTATTTGTTTCTGTAGAGCTTGAAAGCAAGCTACGTATCGAATATCGCCTAACTTTTGACCCAGCGCGATAAAAACCAAAGTACAGCTCCTACTGAACCTGAAATGTGGATATGGGCTTGTATAAATCGTCAGCCAATACAAGCGATTCTTCTGAACACATTATTGGGCATATACTCACATGTTACAGGAGATACTGCCATGAATGCTATGCCCTCCTTGTTGACTCGGTGCCGAATAGCTGCAGAGGCGCGTTCAGCTATACGTAAATTGGCCCACAGGTTAGTACCCAAATTAATGTTCACTTAATATGTGAGTTATGACTTTCTCTCCTGGATATTACTCTACTCAAGTGATGTGGACCATTAGAGTAATGGCACACACCACTGTGCGCAAAGAGCACTGTTTAGGACTCTTGGAAGACCTTTTTCAGCATTGAGTGATTATCACTGAAATGACAGGAACGAGGTCAGAGCTATATTGTGGTAAGAGTTGCAGTTTCAAGGACACTTCTGGCTTGTCCCTCTTGAAATATGGAGTATGCAGTAATTCATATCAGCATAAAACACAAAAACCTTGCTTTGCTTTTGCTTTCATTGCAAAAGCGAGCAATGGTGGCATCTAAGCATCTGTTTGCGCAGGCATATGAAGGAGAGCTCCATAGTTGGATTTCTGTTTTAAATTTGGGCTCGAGTATGGCTTCTGTGTTGCAAGTGTTGACATTACAGCGTAGCGCTCAAATATGCCTGCACGCGCATTTGGCGAATACAGCCCAAATTTTGTAAATAATCTTGGAGAGTTACATGACATTACAATAACTAGTATAGGCTGGCGATAGCAAGCAAGCGGATGGTGATTGGGAAGCAAGCATGGTCACATGACAAACTGCTCTTGAAGGACCAAAAGTATGCCAGTAGCGGAACATGTATTCTCTCCTACAGCTTGCTCAGCTAACCCCACTTTGCCCCTAACCTATTCTCCTCCACGGGTGTGCCACAGATGAGCACAACAGCCATGAATGTTGGAGTGTCAGTAGCTTTTTTAAGAAAGCCTGTGCTTGCTAACCAAACAAACACAAAATTGCAAAAATGAAGATGAATTATAATTTTTTTTAAATGTGCAGCAGCAACCTGTAGCGGTGAAACTTATTCTGTATTCTCTATAACACTTCCGTAGATTACATTTCATGCAGCATGCTTTGTGGCATGAAAATGCGTAGCAGGGGCGATGGTATGTTTCCCACAGCAAGAATAGGTGTTTAATGTTTTTACTAACCTTGTTAGCACAAGAATTGAGCTTGAGAAAGCTTCAGCTGCGTTAGGGCGCTAGGCTACTGAGGTAAAGGAGATTGGTTGGACCCTGGCATACGCGGCACCATTTAAATTCAGGGCATATGCTCTTTCAAATGTGTTGTGCGATGCCATTGAATTAAAAAAGGTATTAAGATCTAAACATCTGCATTATTCCATTGTTCCATTGTCGTAAGTGCGTGTTGCTTCAGTAGGTTAATATGCACAATTTACATTCATTACTACGTTGCAGCCTGATCAACCTAGTGAGAGATTTATTTCATGTTTAAGTCATTCCATGCCAAATGCGCGAGACTTCGTGCTTGAGCCTCTGTGATTTCTCCTTCAAACTTTGTGAATGTTCATTGAGCTGTGAAACGCAATTTTGCTTAGTAGCTTTCCAGAAAAAAAATTAATAAAACATTTGTAGTGAGTCACTTTCGAGTCTAATGCAGAACTAGGTCTCTAAAATGATTTGAAAAAAAAATAATGTTTCTGCACTTCAATTTTTATTAGTAATGCAGAGATTGCGTTACATACCTTAAAATATCCATGTCAAAAAGTAAAGCACTGCAGCAGGGTGAAAACTACAGCATATTGTTTGATGTCATGTGGTGCGCCTCACTTAGTGAGGACATGGATCGCACACATTTGGTTTATGAGGTTTACTGCCTCAAAGAGACTGAGGCTATGAAAGAGACTGCAGTGGTGTTCTCCGGAAGTTTCGACCACCTGGGGTCCTTCAACGTTCACTGCTATCGTACAGCCCACAGGTGCCTGGCGTTTCGACTCCCTCAAAAAGCAGCCATGGAGGCCGGGATTCGATCCCGCATTCTTGGGCACAGTAGCCGAGTGCCTTAACCACTCCGCCATCCCAGTGAGGTTAATGCAAAGAAAGGATAACCGATGGTCGAAAAGGGGAGCAGGGTAGGAGAGCGTAGGAGGGGACGGCAGAAAATTAAGTGGGCAGATGATATTATGGAAGTTTGCAGTGAAGTGGAGCTACCACAGTATTGGGTTATTTGGAGTAAGATGGTAGAAGCATTTGGCCTCCTCTGGTTATATTTCGTGTGATGGTGACAAGTGCCCCTCAGATTCCACATGATCGATTATTTACTACGATGAATTATGCAAAAAATTTGATATGCACTTTAGGGCATAGTCTCCTCGATTTCCATGTCGTCGTTTGCTCTAACGCGGTCATTTGGGATAATCTACACGTCCGATTTGTGAGTGCCATTTCACGACATGCGCCAAAAATATGTGTTCGGCGTGATAAAGCGGATTTCCGCAATGAGGTGCTTACTTTTGCAAGACCCTCGCTGCGCTGTGTTTGGTTCCCGTTACAGAGACCGTCTATTTTCGTCGCGTGACATGATGCGGTGCTCATAGCCGGGGCCTGCCATCCAAACCACACTTGCTGCTTATCTCTAGCTCCTGTATTACTGCAAGGCACGTTCATTTAGTTTTCTACTCACAGCATGACCACAAGGAGGAGCACCTATACGGTGGCGCTCGGAACATGCGCTTAATTTTTATATATGTGCTTTAACTTTTTATGCCTGTTTGCAGGCTGCGGGCATTTTCGTTTCAGGCCCTTCACTTCGAATTTCCTCTGCAAGGGCGCTGGAAAATAACACCTTGCAGGGTATGTAGCGGTGACTGCTGCGGCTTACAAAGGGCTTCTTTCAAGTGATGGCATAAATTTGCTCTTCTTACCAAAGTCCAATGAACAAAGTAATAAAGAAATTGCCTCTAGGCCCTAATCAGCAGTATCAATCAGAGACTGCACGAATTGTCCTGCCCTTCACCTATTCCTGTCATCTGAGTTGCTCATCATGCAATGAGGCACTGTTGTTGGCGACGACTCCTCTTCAGACGAGGTGATCTATCACTGTTGTCTCCTACGTTGCTGTCTCCATAGCTGCTCGAGTGGGTGACGCCTGGCTGTGGGTTTGGAAATTAAGTAATTTGGATATTAAGAAGTGGTGAGAAACCTTTTTTTTGCCTAGAAGTAGGCAGCTAAATAAGTAAATAAAGTGTCCTTCAATGTTGCGGGGATTTATTGCTCACATAGTTTGGAAAATATATATGCCTATGGCGCATCACTGTACGAACGCCAGCAGACTTTGTTTAAACAATGTGCTCGTATGACAGGCGCGGACTAATATCTGCCATCTCGACGCAGCATGAGTTCTCCAACAAAATGCCTTTCTTCCACTTTGTCTTTGAACGCAACAGTCCGCATCATTTGAACTCTGTGCTTATGACCGCACATGGGTAACACGGGAGACTATTTATAAGGCCAAGTGCATTTCATTGAGTTGTAGACAAGGTTATGAAACAACGCATCGAGTTTTTTACCAGTGCGTCTCCTACATGACCATTTCTTTCAGCATTTCAAGGAGGCCTGCAAAATACAAAAATACCCCAAGACTGCGCTCCTGCAAACTGCCAAATGCGTTTTATGCAAACAAAATCTGTACGCTCACTGTCTCGGTATCAGTCGCTGTAGTAATATCAGCATATTATTGAAACTCATGTGCATCAGCACGTTGTGTCCGAGCATGAAAAATGTGAGTCGCGACCAGTGATGACGTATGGGTAGGCCACCAAAAGACTGAGGCTTTAATCAAACTGGCACACTGATGCAAGAAAAATGGGAGGAAAATCACTAAAGGTGCTTAATTTAAGGGAGGGTTTCATTTCTTTGTATCAGTGTGCAGACCATCGAAATGAGCGGCGGCTGCTCACTTGGGTAAGGTCAGCATGCACATGTCGTTCATCCCAGATGTTATTAGTAGCACTGCAGTATGGTAGAATATTAGCGTAGTCACGTGTTATTTTTTCATATCTTGCAGACTTTGTAGAAATCCCAGAATAAGCAACCATTTGAGACGTAGTTTGATAAGCAAAACTGCTTAGGTTCGTTCTGAACCACCCTGCAAAATTTTGAAAATTCGTTTGACTCCAAACTGAACATTCTGCCCAATGAATCTTAGTACATTAAATAATTGAGTAGAACGTAATATATATTGAGGAGCGCGAAATGATGAAAAACAATGTTGTTGGCAGGCTTCTTCCCAGCAAACTAAAAAAATGCAATTTAGCTTATAGTTCGTTTCATTGCGATTTTATTTGGTAATAAATTCAGCCTCCCTTGTTTTATTAGCAGAAATTGAGTGCCGAAGTGCCGGTGGTAGTTACCCTGTCTAACACGTCATTGCAAAACACAGCCTTACCCTACTGAAAAACCAAAAGTTCTACGGGGCAATAACCTCATAAAATCTCATCTATTCGCATACACTCTCATACGATGCACATCATTATCATAAAATATCGTACATAATTTATGATAATATACAAGAAGCTATGAGATCTCATGCAGTTATATGCGACTTGTATGTGACTTCTTATGTGAATTGAGTGAGTGTGTGAGAAAATGTGAGGGTATTGCCTCATACAATTTTTTCAGGAGGGTAGTGCTGCTCATACTGCTCTGTCTCATCCACTGGCATGCTGATGTATTGCTCATCCACTTTGATACAGTTGGCATAACCTCGTTCTCGCTACTGTGTTTAAAAGATCAGTGATACGCGAGGATGAAATCAAATGACTCCATGGGGCTTGCAGATATGATTTTCTCGGGGCATGTGCAGTCTCATTACCGAGTCTCTCTTCTTTCTTATTTAATCACAACTTGGCAGGCTGCTGTAATATAGCCCGTACCGCAGGCCACCGCAAAAGTTATTATTGCATGCAACTATATTGCCAGGTATTGCGTGGACTCTCTGGACCTTATATGCCAAACTCAACTAGGTAATTAGACATTATCATTTGGTTGCAACATCCTACCTGCTCTTTGATTGCCCGGCGTCGCAGTTTCCAGGAGTGCATGAACTAATAGCGGTTTTAAAATCATGAATTGACTTCTGAAGTCTAGAATTAGCGCCCATAATTGCATCCTTCTACTTTTAATCGCATTGAGTTGGCTTCTGGATCTGCCAGAACTTCGCAGGTATGCCACATCAAACATTTAACACATCCACTGCCACTACGCAGCGATAATAATCTACAGCCTCCGCCCTCATCAACACAGGAATTTGCACGCTTAATAGTACAACCAAACCGTGATAAAATCAATTTCTTACCACACTTGTTCAGTTATGGTACCCACCTCAATGTAGAAGCAGAAAAAACCAAACTCTCAACCTTTGAATGGAATCCGGCAGCAAAAAGAGAGAAACAGCTTTAAATGCCACCAAAACGCCAGGAATGCAGCTTGGTTGTGTCAATTTAAAAGTCTCCCCCCATTATGTGGCCCACAGCCACAGATTATAGTGGGAACATATTTCTGCCTGCTCTTGGCCAACAGGGGTGATGATCTAAATAACATTCTTACATAATGAGTGCGCTCCTTTCATTCAAAAATGTAATAGTCGGCACGATTTAAGCCTGCGCTTGGTTTGAATGTGCGATGAAGATGATGACAACATGAGCACTGTTGACAACTGAGTGTTGCAAGTGACAATATTTAGGAAGCGCAAAGACACAAAAACGACATAGATACTAATTGCCAAAATCAAATACAATTTGAAGGTCAAGGTGTTTGAAAGCTATGTATACCAGGTGCTTCAATGAACACTCAAAATATTTCTAAAAGATACAATAAATGCTTTAGATCAGAACATCATTCTTGTTTTTATTTAAATAAATAGGGTACTCTTGTAATACAAGTGTTAGTTGCACCCTATTCAACCAAAAATTTAGCCCGCAGCAACAAAAATACGCCAATAATATTTCATTTTGCATAACTGCTAAGCATAGTCAGCGCAGCAACTCGCATGTTCTTGAACGTCGCTCTGCTTATTATTCTGCAGACAGTAGAGCGGCGAGGTGCCAAGAGATATCCTGAAACATATTCCTTGCATTGGTTGACAGCAACTTTCTGCGGGAGGATATAAATTAAATAGGCAGGAACTGGGACATCCAATTTGATTTTCATAAGAAAATTGGCCGCACAGGAGAATATATGTAGCTTTTAAGAATGCTCAGACTTTGCAGAACGGTGTCACAACGTTCGATTGTAGCTTTCTAAATACATTCAATATATTAGGGATCGACAGCAGGCTGCATGCGACAAACACGCAAATGTAACAGGCTTATATCATGGTGGCATAAGATGGCTTTTTGCTTGCCATGTAAACAGTGCATGGTGTGCATGCAATCACACCGGGTTCGGGTGGAACTTCAGGCAGTCAGCTCATGGGGTTTTGTTGATTTGTGCGTCCTTGCTTGCACTGTGACAGTATTTCACAAGCGTCGATTAGTGCGGCATGCTGGCCGAGCTTCCACTCATGTGTACCCTGCCAAAAATACAAGTGGTATTAGAAAACCTTCGTGTAGATGGGCGGGGTATATTCAGCCGTTATAGCGTTTCTTTGGCCACAACACTGTGAAGGCTCTGTCTCGGAAAGCAGAATGGAGGCAGTTTTATTGCCGTTGGCTTAACCTGAGGTTTCATACTAACACTTCTATTCACGACACCGAGTGAACAAAACAAACGATGACAAAAGGAACTTTTTCCGAATTTTCAAAAAAATACTTTAATGCGCTTTTAAAGAGTTGAAATCAAAAATAAGAGATAAAAGAGAGATAATTTATTGCAACACAATTTTTAATTTCATAGGCAATTAACTAATATTCGTGAGTTAACTTTCTAATGTGTGGGGACCGCGCCAGCCACATTTGAAGGCCGTGCCATTTCCCAGCACTCCCTGTGCACTGCCCTTTTGCCCCTCTCCTCTCCCGTCGACTGGGGAAACAGGTCCTCGCTCGGACCCTATAAAGAGAGGCGCACGCCATCGCCTCTCCCTTCTTGACTCTTCACTCTTGGATATTCCGCTGGCCGTTGCCTGGCTGCTCTCCCAACAACGACCCCTGATCCCCCCATCTGCATGGATAGACCCAAGCTGTGAGATAAAGATGTTTCTTTCTTGGCCCGCTGTGTGTGTGTGCCTTCCTTTCCTCTCGGGCAGAGGAATCGCCCACAAATACTACAGTTGGGAAGAAATTCGCAAATTATGTTTCTTGAGCTGCTTTTGCGGGTTCTGTTAGCTCCCACTTCACCCACAAGAAATGCTCCGTGCGGACTATGTGCAGTAAACACATTCTGAAGACGAACTTTAGAGGATTGCCTATTCTCGTCTCAGCTCCTTCCTCTTTTTTGACCCATCTTTCCAACAGGTCAATCGCATTGGCTGAGTGTGTGAATGAAAATAAACATTGGTCTTATGATTCGACTTCTTCATTTTTGTCTTGGATTTAACGGTCTGAGCATAAATAAGAGGTAGGCATTTATGAAAAAACTGACTGCCAAAAGCAAGACAAACAAGAAGAGAAAAGTACTGGGACGGGTTCTGCAAGATAACTTGATTTTGACGGCCAGGTGGGGGGGGGGGCATTCTTGGCACATTCTGATGGCTGCTGGGATTCCTTGAAGCAGGAAGGTTTCTCAGTTCTAGTAGAGAGTTCATAGCCGCTAAAAGTGAGCAAATTATAGATCTCGTACTGTTTGCAAAAAATATGACGTGAGGGAAGCGTGCGGTTGCATCGAAAGAAAATTGGCTTGGTGGACAAATGTTTCCTTTCCAGCCGGGTATCCCATTGTATGAGGCACCAGTGAGTTGCCGGTTAGTGTGCAGCTTCTGCCTCCAATTATGAGTTATCCGTTTTTACATTCACACCACAAGAATGCAGTGCTCCTTAGCCCACATACCCATTAACAATTCTCTTCTTCGAAGTGATCACACGACTTTAGCAACCGTTCGCTTATTTATCTATTCCAAGAACAGACATGACCCACTGGCCCGGCTACGGTGGTACAGTGGTAAGACGCCTGCCTGCTGAGCCGGAGTTCCCGGGTCCGATACCGACCGCCGGCGGCTGCGTTTCGATGGAGGCGAAACGAAGGGACGTCCGTGTGCTGTGCGATGTCAGTGCACGTTACAGAACTCCAGTTGGTCGAAATTACTCCGGAGCCCTCCACTACTGCACCCCTTCCTTCCTTCGTTCCTTCCTTCCTTCCTTCCTTCCTTCGTTCCTCCCTCTTCCTTCCTCTTGCTCTATCTCCCTCTCCTCTTTCACTCCCACCCTTCCCCTTTCGCTTACGGCACGGTTCAGGTGCCCACAGAGCAAGTGTGACAGATACTGCGCCATTCTTTTCCTGAGTTCAAATTGTTATTATTACTATTATTATTTTGGCCCCTTGCGGCGAAGTTGTAATCTTACCAAATGCTTGAAACGCATTAGACCCAAGCATGCTGGAAGAGGGTCAGTACATGCCTATTACACGCACTGGGTAATTTTGTTAGAATATCCTTCACAAAAGCCAAAGCACAGCCCCAGTAGGCGAGAGCAGCCATAATCAAAAACCAAAAAAGCAGCGTACGGGTAAGCTCCATGCTTGGCTGGGTGATTTGCCTTTTAAGTACAGATATTTTTAGTTTGTGTTACGGTTGACGAGAGAAAAATATCCATTACAGCTTGTTTACTATCAGTGAGTGCGCACGAAAACAATGTTTCCACCTCGTCTTACAATCCAGTCACCTAAGTGCGTTATAAGGGAGCGCGAATTTCGACACTGCTAGGATAATCATACGGAATGGGTTCCGAAGCAAACGTAAATAAAAGTACTTGTCTGTTACGGAAATACAGAATTGCACAAAAGGGACACGACTAGAAAAGAGCTACTCTTTTAGATATTTGGGGGTATCATGCATCTCGCATGCTTGAAATTGCATTAGAAAGCGAAAATGCATGTCTTGCATCGAATAACAGCATTTATACAGGGTGTACAAATATTGAAAAGTGCACTTAAATGATGCCAATCAAATAATTTTACGATTGGGGCACGACAGCCTTTCCACATGCTATATTACGATGCTGTCTATATAGGGTGCGGCTGCAGATGAGCGATTATTTTCTTGACATATTTTGCGAGCCGTCTCGTGACAGAGGCTACCTTCTTGAACATGTTCTGCTGAACTAGAGTTAATTCCATACTAAACAAGCTCAAAATGTGCTATCATGTAGTGATCACATGCAATCCTAGCCTTTGACAATGCAATTGGTCAGCATTCAAGCACAATTCTTTCCGATGGGCAATAAAGCAACTATGTGCGTCTTCCTTCTAAATGCACGAGTGCACTAGCAAAAATGTGCTTACGATCAAGTACGCCATCGGGTCCTGCCAGGGCATGACGTTTCTTGCTTAGTTCATTCCACAGTCCAAAAATACATTTTGTACCACTTCCAGAGTAGGTGTATGCCACTGACCGTCTTTGATAGATCATTATTCCACGACGTGAGAGCCTGGAGGCATTGAGAAAAACAGCCAAATTATCACAGGACATGAACGTATTGTTTTGTTTTTGAAGCAGAAAAGGTAACTTTTTGAAGTCTAGATGGAAAAAATCCTGCGCATTTTCTGCACGCAACTGGAACTCGCTTAATAAATTCTCAGAAAGCTCAGTGGAAGCGTGACGCCTGCTGATGATGCCCTGCTGCTTGACTGTAGTACCCAAGTCGAACTGTGTGTGCTAGTGTGCCATGTCAATAACATTCTACTCTATTGCTAAATGGTTATGGGCAGTCATTGCCAGCAAAATGCCAGAAAGTGAGCAAAGTGGCCGCAGAAGAGTCGGCAGTTCGAATTTGGCCCCATCGTCTACGACGTGTCGTGGGCAAATACGCCTCTTTCAAAGAGCTTCCAGTGCATTTGATACTTCTAGTTTCATTTGTTGCTAAAGTCACCTATTTTCCTATAGGTTCAGGACTTTATGGAATTGTTTTCTTCATTCCAAAAGCTGATATAGCATTTCCTTCTCCACGACTTCAAATTCCCCACTGAAACTAACCGCAGAACTGTGTTAACTAATGATGAGTTATCTTTTTTATGTAGCTATCGAATTAGAAGGAAGAGTTCTTACAGCAAACTTCCTGCGGTGGCTTAGTTTTTGGGTATAATAAAGAAAAAATCATTCACAAGTATAAAAAACTGGGCGAGTTGGATTGCATTCATCTTAAAGCAGCGCGAAAACACAAGACTAAAAGGAACAGGAGACGACACAAGCGCTTTCTAACAACTGAGTTTTTATTTATAGAAAGGTGTAGTTATATAGGAACCAACCCAGATAAAATCAAGACGCGACACGTGAAAACCACCGCGGTGCCCTTTTAGAAACAATGCGCGTGCGCAAAGTGAGGATTGAACACTTCAACACAACTAACAAAACTATCAACCTCCCACATGACAAACACCCGCTAACACCTCATCGCCAAATATTCACCGAGAGCGTGAATCTCTTTTTGTTCAATATTAACGGAAGGTGTAGCTACGCACGCGTCAAACTCTTCTTTTATCGGAAACGCCTCGACCAGCTCTCTGCACATCCGATCAGGGTGACTGAACAAGATATTGGTCCTGTTCAAATGGGGGTAACAATCTTTACACTCCCGGCAATGAGCGGCAAGGTCGGACTACACAGCTCCTTTTACTGATCTGCGGTGTTCAAACAAGCGCTCATTAATACAATGGCCTGTCTGACCAATGTAAGATTTTCCACATGAAAGCGGGATGGAATATACCACAGCCGTGTCGCAGTCGATGAGCGGTTTCCTGTGCGCTACTGTGCACTTCATCCTCGCCTGGGCGCCTTGGGAATCCAGCTTCTTCCGCACTGCACTACAGATGTTGCCCAGCTTATTTTTAGCTGTGAAAAGTACTTTTAAACCGTAACTTTCTCCAACTTTTTTCAAACGGTGTGAAATTCCGTGTAAGTACGGAATCCCCGCTTTTCTTGTGTTCTCCCTAACTTTATCAGACTTATTTGAAAAATTTAAACTCGTATTCATTAACCTTTCCGATACTTGTGCCAACGTAACATCCGGAAACCCAGCGTCTCTAAGCCTTTTAACTTCCTTCTGGAAACTGGCTTCAAACCTATGGGAGCACGACTTCACCAATGAAGCCTTGAGACAAGAGGTCGCTATGCCTACCTTTACCAACTTTGAATGTCCTGAATTGTGGCTTAGGAGCGGCTTAGTTGTTCTTGGATTATACTCCGAACACACCCCTGTCTCATGGCATATGACCTTCAAATCAAGAAACCGTATAGAAGAAAAAATCGTTCATTCGAAGTCAGTGGGACCAACAAATTGTTCAAATTAACCCGGTTTTCAAATTACTCAAGCACTGCTAAAAATCTGGCACACGCAAGGAATTTAATTTCAAGAACACGCTGGGCATGCTCACCTCCCTCTTCCTTCTCATCCTTCTGTCCATCAGCCATCAGCGAAAGCACTTGGCCACCCGCAATCAAGACCCTGCTTTTAGCATTATTCGCTGGAAAAGGTGTTTGCTTCTATCAGGCTTCTCAATAAACTTCTGGCAATGGGCAGCACACACCCTAGCCACGGCATGGTAAAGTGAACGTACTGAATACGATGCCTGCGTCACCCGAAAGTCCAAGCAAGCTATTGCCAGCCCTCCTATCAAGGTCGCTGGCACCATAACCAAACCCCCCACCCTCCCGCGCCCACTGCAAGGAACCAATATTAAAATATAAGCCCACCAAAGTGGTATCGCTTGCATGAAATGCAATGCGAAATTCAAGTATTAAATTTTTTTTATTAATTTCGCAGTGGCATACGTACAGTATGTGTTCATTATGCGATCATAAGTAAATTCGAAGCAGCGTCAAAAAGGACAAAAGCGGGACACACAAACGACGACAGAACTGGCATTGACTAATGACTGAAATTTCATTGAAAACGGCAGATGTACAAATACAGGCAGAGAATAACATGACCGAGTAGATAATACATCGCCGCAAGAATGTTTAACCCATCCAAACATTTATCACAGAGGCACAAACAAGTATGCATACCGAAATTCCCAGTAAGGCATGTGCTACTACCAAAAAAAAAAACGGATGATTCGTGGAAAACATCCCCACAAGAATTCATATAAAATCAAAAGCTGAGGCAAGAGAAAGAAACAAAATAAAATCAACCTAACCAAGGAACAGAACTCCACCAACATCAACAGCATAGGAGCTTATTAAGCGTAGCAAAAGCAGAGTCAAACGAGCATAAGTGTAGCAAAAGCGTAGCAAAAGCCGAGTCAAACGAGTAAAAGCAAAATAACGAAATAACACCAGAAGAGAGGCCCCGCTCCAACAGAAAAAAATATAAAGCGTAGCAACAGCAGCGTCACTGAAGTAAAAAATTAAAATGAAGCTATCAGCGAAAAGAAACCTACAGAGAGATGAGTCTAGCTTGGATAAGGAAATCGATGGTGTGCTTACGCACCAGTCACCTCCCCTGGATATGAGCCAGGCCTCGATAACCTACCTCTTGCAATGGTACCTCACTCTGGCCCTTATTTCGTGCTCCTCAAGCATGTATTGGATGTACAAACCTCGCTCAAGGGAAGCCCCCAACCTTATGATTGCGCCCACTCTGAGCATGTCTAACGGGCTATTGTCCGTAATAGCCTGCAGTCAGCTTTGGAAAAAAGCTGTGAGCACTGCAGAAATAAAAGCTCAGAGGGCCAGGTGAAGCGTCTAAGAGATGCATTGTATCTAGCAAATGTAATTTCCAGTGCATCAGAATTCAATCAGCCAAAGCACAAGCCCATGAAGCAGCGTGTTAGGCAGCAAGGTAGGAGTCCTGTGCACGTCATCCCTTAGTACCACAATCTCACACAATCGTAAGAAAATAGCCGGCAGGTACAACACCAATCTAGTGTTTTCTGCGCCGTGCAAGCTGCTACCATCTGCAAAACGATGACCAAGAAAAAAGAGCGTGAAGATTGCGGTATCAAATATGCGATACAATCCACGAAATGTACCACAGGAGCTGAGTACGAGATTCCGATTCTATGTGCTACTTCTTACTTAGGGCAGACTGGTGGATGCATAATTGAACGGTGGTGTGTGAATGGCAGCGCGGCTGGATACCTGGCGGATCACGGCAAGAAATGCAAAGGCGCTTTGGTGAGAATGAGTGCGAATCTTAATATAAGACTTCAAATGCGAGCCTCTGTTTGGAGAGTCCTAAATAAGGGTCAGAGCGAGGGAGAAATGCCAGAGGGAGGTTATCGAGACCTGGCTCATATCTAGCGGACGTGAGTGGTGCGTACGAAAACCATCCGTTGCCTGAACCAAATCGGGGTTCTTGACGGTAGCATTACCTACCCCTATCTCTGTTTTTTGTGCCGATGTATAATCTTCTTGTTCATTTGATGTTGTGCCTGTATTTTAAGCTCTGCCGTTTTCAATAAAATTTCAGTCGTCAGTCAGTGCCACTCCTGTCGTTTGGGTGTTCCTCTTCTGGCCCTATATTTTGCGCTGCTTCTACCTTACTTGTAATGAATTACCGACTGTCCACAGCAGTATTTTGTATCTTTATACAAGTAGAACTATTTCGCGTGTAAATAAGTAAACACGGAATTCGAGATGAACTTTAATCCGTTAAGCCATGACACGCCATTAATATAAACGGCAGAGGTCGATGTCGCGTGCTGTCACACCGTCAAGTGCATGGAACAAGTCATTGCGTTGCAGGACATGCACTGCCACTGCTATGAGTGGAAGGTGCTTTAATGCGAGCGTCTTCATTGCATGCTGCCTTGGCCATAGCCGGGTAGATCGGCCGTGCCTTGATGAAGCACCGAGAGTACTCACGCCTGCGTTGCAGTGAAGGACGATTCACTTCTGCAGGGTGTGCTTTGACGGTCTGCAAGGGGTACCACAGAGTGATTTGTTCTACTTGAAGATCCGGGGTTGAGGTGCTACGGCATAATAAGCGTAAGCATTGTTTTGCGGAGCCACTTCGTGGCTGTGAGGTGTTATCGCTTCATTTGTTTGCGGCGAAATCACTCTCTTAATCTGGTTCCACATAGGTTCCAGTTATAAGTGCAAATTAAAAATGTTTCGCTTTTAAGCGGAACACTTTTAAAAGTTCCACTTTGTGTGTGGAACCAGATTAAGAGTGCAGGATCGAGCATTCCGGTACAGCAGCGAAAACCTTCGAATTAGCAAAGCCGCTGTAGGCCAAGCTGTCGAACTGTATGCCTAAATTTTCATGACAAATTACGGAAACATAAAGATTACTAAAATTACTTGAGATTTCAAATTCAGCAAGTTTGAAGTATTGAGGATATACTATAGCTTTATTTTAATTTCGAACTCCATACTTTTAGGAATATTTCAACGGGTTTGCTGGATAATCCGGATTAAAGCAGGTTCCTTCCTTCACTTGTCTTGCATCCCCCAAAATAGCCATATCGCACCTAACAACTTCAAATTGTACATGATTTTTATTAAATTATTGTAGAGAATCATCTACATTTATTATGAGCAAGCATGCTGTCTTCAGAGTGTCATTGCCTCCGATTCGGCCACGTATATAAGCAGTCGCCAACTTTCAGGTCGCTTTCACCCTTCACCGCGTTGCTTAGACATGCGGCTACCTGTTAAGCAAGGATGCTTCGAAGGAAAAATGCTTTTTCGCAGTAAGAGTGGAAGACCCCGTACTATGTGCCAACAACATTTGTTGCCACTGCAATTTGCGTGAGCATCCCTCTCGGCACTACGATTCTCGTCTTCGCTCTTGTGTGTCGTTTGGAGCCTTTCCCTCCTCCCTTTGTCCTACTTTCCCACAGGCGTTTGGTTGCACTCGTTTAACGATATCTTAATTGTCTCTGCAGCCAACTTCTGTTTTCCCAGCCGCCCTTTTATCTTTGTCATTGCAGAGTTGACCGCGAATGCTTAAAGGACCACTGTCCAGAGAAGGACCTTTTAAGCAAAGGAGCCCAGCGTTTAGATCCGGTACCGGAGATAGTCTGTGCAAAATGCTGCAGTTACACGCGCGCCGCAAAGCAACAAAAATACAAATCAAAGCTCTCTCATGTTCTCCTTCGGGAAGCCAGCTTCCCGCTTCCCTGCGCTAGACGACAGGACAGGAGAGTGAAAAACCTTTGCGAGGTAACGGGATGAGGGAAACACTACAGAATCGGGTGATTGCGGTGGCTGCAACTGCGTTATTAATTACTCTATTCAAAAACTTTTTGCAGCCTTGCATTGTGGGGACGAAGCCTCACAGCCACCGCGGAAAAAAAATTCGACCGGAGGGTGGACAGTGGGCCTTTGAAGGCCACCCACTGGCATTACTGGGAATGGCGATGGGAAGATTCGATATCCTTTCGAGGGCAATGCTTTTGAGAGCAATACATCAATCCTCTTACGCTGGCCATCCATTCGGCGTTAGACTGCAGATATTGCCAGTTTGAACAGTTCAATGGCTGAAAGCGTTTGCCGCTGCTTGCACCGCTTGCACACTCATACACACTTGGCAGTCTTCCTGTCTGCTGGTTCTGCACGCAGTCAGGGTGGTGTAATTGAGCTCACAGCATCCAATATGTACGCAGTCTCTCTTTGCTAGCTGGGTGAAAAATGGAATGACACTACGCTAATGACGGTCTGTTTCCTTTTTCCTGAATTATGAAAGCTTCAGTCAGCATAAAGTTCAGAACATTCCCTTTTTATAGCACTGATCGCAGTAAACATTCGTAGTTTGTTGGGCTCATGTGGCCTGAGTTTCTGTGTCCCATGTTTTGGGTTGGTTTTATTCTTAATCAACCCACTGAGCCAAATTTCACGCCCCTGCTTAAAATTATGTGAATTGCGATACAAGTGTGATAATTGGACGGCAACCTACAATATGTTTATTCATGAGGTTAAACTTTTATTGTTAATATTTATGCCTGTCGTGGTGGCAGTGTCAAGAAAAAAGAAGCTGTAAAGTATGTGTTGTTCAATTTCAAGGCTAAACAGAAAAATCCAAGGTTTGCCAGCGTTTGGACAAACATTCTTGCTGTGTAGGTGTATGGTAGCAGACATGGAAGAAATTAGTTTCTGTGCTTTAAAGTGAAACTTTGTATTTGATTTCATGCATTGACAGCATCGTGATGTATCATGTAAACTGCATCTAGGAGAATTACTTCAGCATTACACTTTGTGACTTGTGCAAACGCAGTTGTGAGCATCTCACATAAAGCTAATCTACTCAGTGTGACAGAGTAGATTAGATGATGACAGTAGATGACAGTGTGACACACGTGCAATAGTGTGTCATCTTTAGAATACACTTTGCAAAGTGAAGCCTGCATCTTTTATATTGCTCATTCGAGCTTATAAATCATCCCAAGATGAAGTTGACAATGGAGCCATGAGCATGCATCTATTTTCAGCTCTCTCATTAGTTTACATTCTACATAATAGGTATCAGTTTTGCGGCAATATTACTGTGAATAACATCTGCCGAATTTTGATTCAAACGATGCATTTTTAAAGTACATAATTAGACGTTCTCTATACAAGGAAGTGCTGTTGATCACTTCAATGAACAGATCTGTTTTATGGTACAATAAAAATGTTCTGCACTATCATCGATGGCAAGAGTAAAACAATATTATGCGCAGTATCTTTGAAGTGCCTGAAGCAATCTTCTAGCTTTTAATAATTTCAACATCCTTAGCTCAGCAGCACATCATCTACAAGCTCAGGAAGGGAAGCTTCAGTTTTCAGCCAACATTAAAGACAAGCCTTTTAGTCAGAATGTTGGTTGGCTGCAAAGGTTCTTGTCAACTTACGTACATTTTGTGCCGTAGAAAATTATTTCTTACTATCGTTTGCGATATATTAGTGGCCTTGTATTGAGTCAAATGAACATCAGAGAGGAATCGTAAGTAAGCTAGACTGATAGCTTAGCATCATGTGATAGCAAATATGTTTTATTTTTATCTGTGATGGTTTTCAAGAAAGCAAGTTGTATAAGAGCGAAGTTTCCAGGAACCCAACATTTGTAGATTCACCCAGCAAGCAACCTTGACGGACAAATTTATGCAACTTCACGAAGAGGACAATTTTGCCATAGCAATAGGCAGCTGCCATTTAGATCTGAGCAAAGCGGCATAGTGAATGCAGCAAAGAAAGCTGTCTCATTAATAAAACAGTGCAGCATATGTGATGAAAACAAAGGCTGGGGCGATAGTACAGGGCGGAATCCTGCATTTAGCTGATGTACTAAGCACGTTTAGAACTTCAAGATCTCAACAGCAATCACAGTCTATTTGTGATTGTCAGGTGATAAGTTTGTAGGTTTTGTTCTAAGCTCGGTACTGCGAATTGCCTGCTTTTTTTTATCACGCTGCAGGTGAGCTGTAGTGGCTTTTCGTCATTAATGTGCGCACTTGTGGACTTCATTGTTTTTACGCAGTAGATAGCCAATACTTAGAGATGTGCTGAAAATATGAAAGTATGCATCCTTGTTGGGTCAACTCTATTTGGTTAATTAAATTTCCAAGCCCTGGTAACAATGCATGCAGTACACTAGATGATGGCATGCAAAACAGTATTTTCCAAAATAAAAATGTGCAGGCAGCTGATGCAATCAGATGAAGATTATGTGAAGATTGCTTATTATGCGAAGAAATAACTGGGTGACTGGCGGGCGTGCGGCCACCGGGCGACCGCAGAGCTCCTAGTGCTGATATGGTCCATGACAGCTATCAACTTCCACACATCCAAGACTTCACTGGAGATCTAGAGAGATGCAAGAACTTTAATAAAGTGGACCTTGTCAAAGCGTACCATCATATCCCCGTTGAACCGGCCAATATCCTGAATACGGCAATCACTACATCCTTCTGCCTGTTTCAGTACGTGAGCTAGACTTTTAGGCTACTCAACGCAGCTCAGACTTTCCAAAGATTCATTGCTGAAATGCCGCGCGAACTCCACGCTGTATTTGCTACATCGACGACACCCTCATCGCGAGTCGTACTCCCCAAGATTATGAGCTTCACCGGCGGGAATTCTTTCAACACCTCAAAAGTTTGGCTTATTCGTGAATGCCAAGAAATTGGTATTCGATTCTACTGAGCTCGAATTCCTGGGCCACCAGATCTCAGCGCAAGGAATTCATCCATTGCCTTCACGTCCAAATTGGTGAAGACTTCTCAGAACCCACTGCCCAACAGAAGCGTCGTGAATTTCTGGGCCTAGATAATTTTCCCGACGCTTTATACTGTACTGTGCAGAGCTTCTTCACCCCCTGACTGACCTTCTTCGCACAAGGAACTCCTCCTCCTCCGAGATTCCCTGGTCTCCAGAAGCTCAGACTGCTTTCATGGCGGAAACTCAAGCTCTCACCGATTCGATCCTTCTCTCCTTCTCATTCACCCTAGGATTTCCGCGCAAAACATATCCTGGTGGATGCTTCCTGGGTGGCCATTGGCGCTCTTCTGCAGCAGAACATCGACTCCTTGTGGCGCACACTGGGTTTCGTCTCTAGGATGCACCGAGCTGCTGAGACTTCCTACAGCGTATTATGCCGTGACCTGCTGAACGTTTACTTCATCATCCGGCATTACTGCCACTTCTTCGAGAAAGCAGACAGTTTACGTTCTAACGGCTCATAAGACTCGGGTGAATGTGTTCCGTGTGAACTCTTCCAAGCATGTCGCCCCCGAACTTCGTGAGCTGGCCTAGATATCAGAGTTTGCAACAGATATCCGGCATTTGAAAAGGATCGAAAATGAGACAGCTGATGCACTTTCACCCATTACCTACAACAGCACGTATACATCCGCTGTAGACTGGGAACGTCTGGCGAGGGCGCAGCTAGAAGACCCTGAGTGTCAAGCCCTGCGAGGCCGCTCTCTTAACTTCCGTGTGGAGCTCGTGCCTCATCCGCATGTGCCGGGATTGCTATAGTGTGGCACGTTATGAGCTCTACTGCGTCCATCCATCCTGGTGGCCTTTCCTAGTGCCATCTTTCATTCACCTCACACCATCTGCCTTCCCAGCATCAGGGCAACACAGCGCCTTGTTAACCAGCGGTATGTCTGATGAAATATTGACACCGATTTTCGTCAGTGGGCTAGCTGGTGCGTTGTCTGCCATTCCGCCAAAGTAGGCCGTCATACAAAGATTCCACCCGAGTCTTTCCTGCCACCTGGTTGTCGCTCTGACACCGTTCATCTTGTCTGGTTTCGGACCGCTACCTCCCTCTCATGGCTGCCAGAAAATTTTGACTATGATCGACCGCTTCACTCGTTGGCCTGGAGCAATGCTTATTCCGGACATTAATGCGGAAACAGTTGCCAAAGCCCTCTTTTTAGCATAGGTTTCCGGCTTCTGCGGCCCCGAAATTATTACCACGGATCGCGGCCGCCAGTTCCAATGTACCTTCTTCACTTCCCTAACCCGCCTGCCCGGTACTAAACACCACTACCATCCTGGCGCCGATGGCATGGTCGATCGGCCCCTTCGTCAGCTGAAGACTGCTCTCATTGCTCTCCTCGATCGCATGCAGTGGGCTGACCACCTTCTTATGGCGATTCCTGACCTACGCACCGTTGACCTAAGCACAAACAATACGCTCCCTCTGCACCTCCAAGGGGAATCTACAGAGCGGCAACCCGAGACAGGTCGCATAAACCTCGTAAACGATGAATAAATGTCAACATCCCGGAATCTCCTTTCACAGCGGAAGAACAAGACCTGTAAGCAATGACAAGAAAAACTTCGTCGCTATTCACTTAGTCGACGGCGATGACTTCCGATCCCGTAAGTGGAGAAATCCAGTCTGAACACTGCCTTCTATACTGCCATACGGGGCATCATTTACTGCCGCGCTCGTTTACCGAAAGCTTACCATCAAGGTCTTAGCGGTTCAATGCGCATTCGCATCTGGGATAAGTTGAAAAATGGTCAGGTTTTTCCTGGTGGCTTGATGATACCAAATAAAGACCATTCTGCTCATAGGTGCATCTTTCAGATAACAATGGTGTCATAGAAACCAGAGCTACACTCAACGCACACCTTACCTGGCTGCGGGACGAAGTACGATTATAGAGCACGGACATTATTTTTGACGTGATTGGCTATCGGCAGGCGCGAAATCACATCTCTGCTACAGGCCACTATTCCTTGAAGAAGTCTTTTTACCATCCACCTGAATGAAGTGACTGGCGCATGAGAAAGGCAATCTTTACAAACAATTCTTTATGGCTTTCACTGAACAGTGCTCGACGGCCAGTTGCACATTCTTGTACAATATTAATCATGCGCCTATTGATTTTTGAGCCTGTGTATAATTAGTAGTTGGCGGTGACTTTGCGAATGCCTGCATATTTTATCAACAAAAAGAAAAAAGCACATATTAGCCCGAACAACACTTTTCTGAATAAACAACATTTCAGCAATCATTTGCATATGTTGTAGACTCGATGGCACAAGAAGACTGCAAGGCAGCATCTTTATTGCATCGAATTTTATTAAGAGGGAAATGTATCAACAAATATTCATATGCGAACGCGAAAGATTCGTAGAATACGATGTGCCGTATTGGACTGTTGCCTACCCAAGCTACCCTTGAGCATGCAGCATTAAACAGGAAGGCTTTCTTCTAAGCATTGCTCTATGTTCTTGCATAATTGATATTTGATCTCTTCATTTAAAGTCTATGGAGAAAACATCATCACAAAATGTACTGTGCTCTGCTTATCACAATATACAAACGCATTTATGACATTTGCTCAACTTTGCCCAGTCAGCAAATGTCTAGCAAATGTTTGATGTATCCAATCATCTTTTGCTGTCAGAGTTCAAAACAGTATAAATATTTGTGAGTATTAAGTGCCTCAGCTTCGGTTCTTCCAGGTTTCTGCACTGCCAGCCCGAAAAGTTTTGTTGAAGATGAACGCCGTTTTGCTGGTTTCGCTCTTTTTGCTCTGCTATGCCGCTCTCGTGGAGTAAGCATCTACTCTCTATATGTTTATTATCCTTCTAAATGTACCATACGGGTGTATTTACATCAAAACGAAAACACATTTATTGGATCGGCGGGAGCATAGCAGATGCATTTACAAGTGCGTTCCCAAAGATGTATACCACTAAACATACGTACGTATGATGGGTGTGAGAGGTATGTTCGTTTATACTTTTTTGCTTATGCCACTCAGCTGCTTATACCAGAAATATTGGCAGTATAATGCTGATTGGTCTCGTCTGCGTATTTCGGACATAGGATGACTGGTGACGTACTCGCAGAATGCGAATAACAAATATTAGTTTACCACATATATAATGTACGCAAATATAATTGTAAGCAGCAGACATGAAGCTACAAATAGAACAAACTTAGCGGTAATGTTCAAACTATGCATTTCTTTACAGCTTAACAATAAACGCATTATACGCACTCTTTGAGGCCCTCTAAAACAGTGTTTTACACTGTCGCTAGTTTTAACGCCTAAAAAAAAAATACTAAGTATGGCGGCAACCTTCAGTGAACCGTCTGGAGTGCGAGTCAATAAAGAAGCACCATGTGAAGTGACCACGACATCCATGATTTGGGCATGGCCTTGAATCCAGAGGCACTGCCGTTCACTTGATAAAAGTGGACTTGCAAGGCTTCTGCGTTTCTTAAATGTGTTGAGCCCTGACTACAATTACGCAGATATTCCTACCAGATTTACGATCTGGGTTTCCCTGTGTTAAGGTACGGCTAAGTCGGTGGTCATGTCAACACCTATTGCGACTATAATTACGTGCTTAGGACCTCGTGATAATGCTAGCCGGGAATACACGATTCTAGCTGCACATGTTCAATAAATCTTTTTACTCATTGATTAGCTTTACTTTGTACGCGGAGACTCCACTTTCTAAGAGGGGACAACATGGTGAAGCATCTCGGCCACGAGACTTTTTGGGGAAAAGATTAATGCGGGAAATATTGCCGCCATATCTTACGACAAAGCGGCACTGGAGCGCCTTTTAACCCTTTACGGAAGCAGGACTTAGACACTAAAATATTTCGATGAAAAGGATAGCGTAGGTCTGACACTGCTTCAAGTTCCGGATAATGGCTGAGCGAAATTGCTCGATCTGATGTTTGCTGGCCACAGAGTTAAGCTACAAATCCATTCCACAGCCAAATTTCCCGCGCGCTTAATTGCCAGTCTCTCTAGTTTATTTTTACTTTGCCATGTTTGTGAACATTCATTCACACACAACGCCATGAAAACTACGCTATCACAAAAGACAGCTTCCTCCAATGTCTTCCAGTGTGAGGCCAGTATGTCTTCCGCATTGATTTTTGCTCATAACGCTGGAGGCTGCTAAATTCACTGAAGCAGTGTCGGAAAGACAATGATTACGCTGGTACAGTGATAAATCACTGGGAATAGCTTATCACGCTGGTTGTACCGCTGATACGCCAATGGCACTGAGATAAACGCTGTGGGTGCTTTGATTGCCGCTGTCTCGAGTATTATTTTGGAGGTTGCGAAACGTCTGGTAACTGGGAGCCCAGACAATGGGTAGAAATGAAAAACATTTGATGAAGTATTCTCTGACTGCTTGCAAATCAATGCGCATCTGCAGTTCATACGAAGGCAGTTTGTTCTTCTTTCGACGGTTTCGACCGAGCCTTTTTTCAGTGACCACGATAGGTGCCGTATTGAATAATGTAGGCTAGCATCATAAACTTCATAATTTTCCTTGAAGGCCAACCGACACACTTTTTACTGCTAGAATTTTCGCGGGAACTCCAAACAAGGCCCACGCATTATCGAGTATATAGGCAGCAGAAATATGAAAAACAGACGAAAATAAATAAAGCGAGAAAAAGAGTAGTCAACAATGCAATTTGCAGCTCTGAGGAAAAGCAAAAGAACGTACATCGCTATAATGTACAAACATTAGGTGTTTCTCCGCTTTTCCGCTCTTTGTTGCACTTCGCATGAACAGCCGAGCCCTGGGTCATAGTAAAGTTTCCTGAAGGGCTTACAAACAACTAGGATACAGTTGCCATTAGGACAGTGTTTTAGCTGCTCTGTGGGTTCCGTAGCTTCGTCACACATTATACATTGAGGTTTTGTCAGGGCTCCATGTTAAGCGAAAATTATGTTTGCAGTAGCAGAGTTTGAGCAAACAGTCAGTGCTGCTATATCTGAAGGCGCTGTGAAACTTCACAAGTTTAAATGTTTCAATGTACAATATAGTGCGCATAACAATTAGAAATAAGCTGAAAGTCTTGAGAGCAGGCAGCAAGCTCCAGTACCCAACAAGTAATGGCGTGTGGAGCAGCCGTGGCGCTACGGTTCTCGACATGAAGTCCTCACAATAAACATACCTAGGCAGACATCAAACGCAAGAGTATTTCAAAGCGACGTAGAACAGTGGTTAGCGGATAAACTAGGAAATGCTTGGTACCTACTTCGGATCCCGCTGGTGTGAAAAGTTTTTAAGCTATCACTCTTTTCTTATTTTAGTTTTTTAAGTAGTTCATTGCTTTTTAGTTTTCAACTTTAATCGGTTGCTTCTTTCTCCGGGAGGTAAGAGCCAGCACTGCGAAGCGTATTAATATTGTAACGGATGAAATGGTTTTTACACAGGTGAACGGACGCACACGGCTCAGAAAAACCCCGGAACAGTCTATAAGATGCTGCAAGAATGTACTGTCGTGAAACTCGCCTATATTATTTGATTTGTTTCGTGACTATTACAGGCCTATACGCAGAGGAATAAGGAGCCGCCCACCGGTGGGGTACTGCAATCAAAAGGTGAGATAAAATGTTCACCCAATTTAAATATAGGATTTATGTCTGTAATTTGTGTCTGGACTCTGAGTTTGCGCGAAAATCTATCTTAAATGAAAATTCGTGTCTTATTTCCTTGACTAACTCTTAGTGGAAGCGTTTAATCCATGAGACACAAATTTTAGGGAATACTTAGGACTCCGTAAGGAGGAAAGAGAAATAATGGTCAGAGACTCATTTCAGCAGCTATATGCTAGTTTTTTTCTTTCCCTCGTCAATCCAATAAAGCGCACAGATGACATTTCGGCTATATGAAGCCTTTTTTTGCTCCACTTCTGTTTTCTTAGAACTCGGGGCCTGCGTGCTACGATACGTGACAACGACTGGCCGGCAGCAGTTGAACCATCAATCTACTTTACTATAAAAATGTAGATCAATTAACATGGTTGCCATCTTGCGGTACCAATAAAACGAAATGCCCTGCGAAGCCGCATTGGTCCTATGGGTGCGACGTGCAAAGCTCACATCAGGCCCATGCGGCTTTTTCAGCTTGTATTCTGGATACAGGCCCCTTTGTACCTGCCACCTATTTATTCTGCCTGACTTTCAGGTCCCGTATTGGTAGAGCGCCGATGGGCCGGTGATTCGCTCCGCCATCGCACTACCATAAGCCAAGGACCACCTCGTACGGCTTCTGCCGCAATAAGCGGTCCTTGGCCTGTTTCTGAAGCATTTCGCCCCAAAGAGCCCAGTACCATGCCGGGAAAAAGCTTGTACCTATTAAAAACCGAAGGGTACTGGCCGGATCCAGCCACAAACAACACCTTTGCATTGTACGTGTTAACAAGTGCTTTTGCACCGCTTTGTACAGCCGACCGTGGAGTTTTGTCAAGCTGTCTTGCAGTTTTTACCTGCGGCCCTCTCCATCCTTTTGATGAAAAATAAAAATTAGTATAATTATAAGTATTGATGGATACTGGCAGCCCAAAAATATCTTAGACTGACCCCACGTCTTAGAGAATTATGGAATACTGCGGGCAAGTACACATTGTTTATGCTAGATAGAACTCACGCACCCCCAAATAAAAATTGCTGCAGCTTAGCTTGGCAAAACTAAGAAAGCCAAAGCTTTGTTGTGCTTGGTTACGCTTTGTGGATTA
The DNA here is from genome assembly GCA_023969395.1 of Amblyomma maculatum. Taxonomy (NCBI): domain Eukaryota; kingdom Metazoa; phylum Arthropoda; class Arachnida; order Ixodida; family Ixodidae; genus Amblyomma; species Amblyomma maculatum. The sequence continues at coordinate 33,909 of JAJIZL010044828.1, forward strand.
GCCAGGTTAGACTCACATAGTTAACCAAGTTTACATAGCGGAACTTCAATAAAGCTTGTTACTCGGTTTTCTGTGATTTAACTTCTCCATGGCAGTCTGCGAACGTCAAGGAAATGCAGGCGAAGCACTGCTACCACCGCTCAAATGCTCGATCGGTGTCTGCGAGCTCAATGACACAACAGCGAGGTCTAGACAGAATGAAAGTGTTGAGGGCGGGGGAGATTCCGGGGAGATCCAAGGGTGCGAGCCAGATTGACAGTGGTGGCGGTGGAGAGAAAGGGTAGGCAGATAACTAGAAGGCTGTGTGGCGCTATGTCAGAATGTATATTTGGGGCGATATACCAGTAGGAATAGTGTCTGCCAAGCTGTGTGAAGATGAAGCATATTTGCAAAGTAAACGCAGGTAGACAGCACAAGACGTGAGTGCCACCTGCACCATGTGCAACGCAAGCGACGAACCACGCCGCAACTCGCTACAGGTTCGGAGAAGGCATTCAATTTGCAGTCCCATGTGGGTTCCTCTTTATTTGAAGTGAAAGCTTAATTACGCATTATAAAGCCAAGGTAAAATTGCCGGGCTTAAGCCACAACCATCGCGTACGCCCCGTCGTGTCCCCTCCTTCGTGGTGTTTTCTGTCTGTTTTTGCTTGCCGTCTTCTTCCCTTCTGTCTTCTGCTCTCTTTCTTCTTCTTGGCATCTTCCGAATCTTCTTGTTCCCTTTGATCGGCTTTTTCTTCGGTAAATAAAGAGCTTTACCATATGTAAACATTAGTAATTATGATTTTGCTTATACACAAGGTTTATTCAAGATAAACATGATTATTATTTAACCTATTTAACACGCCGCAGTGTTAAATTGACTGCCTATTTCCCACAAGGGCTCCTAGTGGGCAGCTCGCTTGTGCGCCGGGTTTTAAGCTACAACCAGGGTCCATGCAGAACGCATACTTCGGTTTTGAGCGGACAGCACCCATTGGTATATCCAATGATTTCTTCTTGGTTTACATTTTAGCTTTCTATCTGCCGTTAAATGTGCCAGAAGCGATCAAAGTGGGTAGCATTCCCGTATGATCTCTTTGCAGCGTCGCCATAGACAAGCCAGATATATTTCGCTTTGCCGCCCAGTTTGCGGTAGACTACACCATTTTCCGCAGCATACAAGTATTCCTGCCCTTCATACCCAACAACTGCGCACGCGGGACCTGTTGTACCTGTGTGCGCCAATATCGTCTGGAAGGAAGACCAGGTTGCTCTGCATCTGCCTTGAAGCACATCAAATGGCTCACGTTGGCAGCGGGCGGCATGATCGCTTTCCAGCCTGGCCACAGCCGATGCGGTGCCTATCGAGCTATTTGCTGGCATTCACTATTGGTCTAGCCACAAAATTTCTTTCATAAGCCCAAATATTGATTACATGTCTCCTGGTGCATCCTACATGTCTCCATGTGGGCAGAAGGTGGGTAGGCCTTATCAATGAGACTCATGAGCTATGTACAGGATAAGGCCACCAAGTTGACTTTCCCAGGGTGCCTATGTCGGGAGGGTGCCGACATAGGTATTAGAAAAGTTGCTCGAACAAAACGTTCCCACATTGGCTCCAGAATGGCTCTGAATGAGGCCTTCTTGGGGTGAGGGAGTCTTTGTATGCGAAAGAAACACTGCCATACAGCGAGTACTGTTGTATGCCTCGCACAACACGACTTGCATATAAACTTCATCTTGTTCGCAAGAAGGAAAATTAGAGAGTTTTAGTTTAGCGTTAGCGTAAACAGCGGTGCTAACGGAAATAAAGTTAGCGTGCCGCAAACGACTCCCTGTCGGAGCGAGTTTTAGTATAGCGTTTAGCAAACGCCACACAATCTATTTTGTATGGAGGTATCAACAGCTGAGAATATATTCGAAGTGCTTGCCAGCGCTACCTGGTAGCAAAGTGTTGACTGAAGTGAAACAAGGCGGAGCCGCAGGTTGAGCCGCAGCGAGCCGAGACAAGCTCATCTTGAACTCGCGAGCAAAGCGAAACCTTTGGAAGCAGACGAACAATTGCGTGCGCTTTCTGCGCGATGTTTGGCCTCTTCTGAACTGTTTACCATTCCATCGGTGCCTTTCAACTATGCCGTCAAGCGTCTTGAATGATTCGCGATATTTATCGATGTTGACATGGGCAGAGATTGGCGAACTGCATCTAGGAGTGCGCGCTCGCGAGTTCGCTCTTGCTGACTTGTTTGAAGCGGACAATTTGGAACTCTACCTACAACGCAAAAGTAAGCCGACCATATACCGCTACCGTTCGAAGAAAGGTTTATTGGATATATCTTCTGTGGACCCTGCGCTGTTTAGGTTGCAGTTCCGTTTCGAAAAAGAGGATTTTGAGCACCTTCACAACTGCCTTGCTCTGCCAGGCACTTTCACCAGCACCCAAGACGTTAAGGTCCCTGGCCGACATGCACTTTGTATTGCACTAAGGCGGCTTGCGTATCCCAAACGCTGGTGAGATTTGGAACCGATCTTCGGTTCCAGTGATGTCCAGCGTCACAACTCAAACTATCAGCTACATTGTTGGTCGTTTTGGACACCTTTTGAGAGATGTCAACAAGTCGCGGCGGTCTTTGATAGCACGAGCTGTGAACGCTTTCTCCGTAGCTTGTTGTACGTTGCTCGTAATTTCTGGCCATAGCGACGAGTCCCTAAATGGATTCAGGTTCCGTACTTCTCGCAGCATTGCGACGTCGTCATGAGCAGTGAACCGATTACCATATTTACGTTGCACCGTGCTCCGACTCTGGCACTGGACATTTTGATTATGGCGCTTGTCGTCTGCTTTCGTCTGCTCTGCAGATTGATGGACGTATGCTACAAGAACCTCGCCTGCATGCCCCCTTGAAGTGAGACTTTGAACGTAGAAAAGATGCAATGCAAACTTCACAACGAGTTCAATACTCTCGCATAAAATGTAATTATATAATAGCCAAAATTAGTAATAAAATATAGTAACCGCCGAAATGAGGCTTTAAACCAATTCGCTGCGTTCAGAGTGGACGCATCGTCGCAGGCGACCCCATTAGGCCTAGGAGCATTAGATTCCAGACCGAATCTCCACAACAAAGCTTCTTTACACCCTGCACATCATCGTCGAACCAAGATTAGTCAAATCGAATGATGACAGTACCAGTAGTTGTCCGTAAACGTGCCAACCGGAACTGCAACGACTATTTGTTCGTTTGAAGCGGACGGCTGCCCGATCCATGGACGCCGCCATGTTTTCGCGCTAAATGCGCAAAAGACGATCGCTAAATTCTCAAAACTGCGTGAACGCGCTAGCGCTATTTCTGTGCTAGCGTTCAGCGCATGCGCATTTCCGTCCCGCTATTCCGCTAATCCCGCAATCACCGTAAACCCCTCTAAACTGCGTTTCGTTCCCCAGTTGCTCTTGCGTAAGACATGTACCTGTGGAGTCTTAAAGTGAAATTCTGCCTGCAACCTAAAATTTTTGGTATTCGGAATTTATTGCACTATAAGCACTGTTTTGAGACATTTCACATTAATTTTCTCCCATTGCCTGTCATGCATTCGTCACTGGAGAGAATTGACGTGCTTCGTATGTTCATCAAATTTTGGTAGTAACCCTTGATTGCGCACGAGCGTATCACTATATCTGTTCTAAAAATATTGCTCTGCTATTGGCTACCGCGAATCAAGTGTCACTCTTCTTATGGCATTGTCCGCTCATCCCATGGACGTGCGAGTGGTACTCAAGCAACAATCTCGACAATTACCGATATCGTTGAAACGTTGTGTCTGTGCAGTGCGCCGCCACCTTACAGCAAAAACATCCGAACGCACATAGACTACTCACAGGTTGACAGAAAATATCCGAAGGTAATCCACCTTTATGCTGTGCCACATGCTTTTCTATACTATAGTGGCTTCTGTACCACATGCCTTCAACACCAACACTATCACTTATGTGGCGACAGGATAGAGGCCGATGCATGTTTTATATTGGCGTCCACCGTGCTGCTGCCTGGACCAAATGCTAACCTTATCGGCCTGCGACTACACTGTCTTCAGCAAAATGTGGTTTTTACGCAAAAAAGTGCCCATTTGCGATCTGTAGCTTCCCAAGATCGCTTCAAGGACTTTTATGGTGGGCCCCGCCAGCATGTTACATATGCTCCATGTGAAAGTGTCTGGCTTTGGAGAACGCTCAGGCACCTCGAGTCGCACCAGAAGCTGCTCAACCATAAGGACTGCCTTTATATGGTTGTGGTCACAGTTAATGACGTATCTGATCAGATCCGTCTTACGAATCATCCTCCCATTCCGCGAAGATTGAACTTTTGCATGTCACTTCTATGACGCCTTCTATTTATCGGGAGACAAATATGCTCTCCCAGGGGGCTTTTGCTTCGCACTGTGTAAACAGAACTGCCATGGAGCTGCAAAGACGTAGCAACAAGGCATAGGAACTTCGCAGTGTGGAAGTTGAAAGCGCTCAACCGCTCTTGGCAGCTGACGTTTTATGTCAGGCTAGACAATGTCCTCAGCACACTTTTCTCCCGTAAAAAATACCATTAAAACTGATAGGTGTTGGCTGCAGTTGCCGTCTTGTCTTGTCTGAAAGTGCTGCGTGCCGCGCAGGCAACTGCTGGCCATGCACGTGGAATGTGCATGTAAAGAATGTAGTAGAGCTAGGTTGGCGGATGTTTTCTCATGATAAAAATTTTAAACTTTCGCTGGCTTAATACTGTTTTGTGTTATGTACACTGGCGCGCAGAGTACATCTGAGAATCAACTGTAATCGAATACAGCTACTCCGCTTTCCACAGTTGCACGTAAATGCTTGTGGTTGCCCTCAGCTAATTGCCATGAAATCGACCCCACTCCCCCAATATATCTTGTAGACAAGCAATACACATTGATCCTGCCATGAGCTGCTTTTCGTAGGTCAAAATGCGCCTACTTCCATCTGGAATTTTTGCACACACACACACACACACACACACACACAC
>JAJIZL010044828.1:48917-74924 GCA_023969395.1 Amblyomma maculatum
TTATAGAGGCGAATCTCTGGCAGCATGTATAGATGGATTTATTGAAAGGAAGAGGCAGAGAGATTGGCCGGAATAATTCAAATCTGGCCTGCTAATCTGCACTGAAGAAGGGGAAGGAGAGAAGAAACAACTTACTCTGGCGCACATCTGATCAGAATATCCTAATTATATTGGTACGAAGCGGCAAGCCGATGAGGACAGGAGACAGAACATGACCGATGACGATGGTAGATGACGTTTAATGAATGTTCGCGGGCCTAGCGCGAGCGCTCCTGCCCGCGCCACTGCCCGCTTCTTCTTCCTTGTCGTCCGTAACATGACCCGGGGCAACCGAGCGATCGTCCCGATAGTGGACGAGGAAGTTTAGCGATGTTAATGATTTTATGGCATGATGATGGGCGTGTCTGGATGCTTGAAGAAGAAGAGGAAGAAGGAAGAATAGAACGGCTTGCCGGTACGATGTCTGATGCGTGGGTGATCCGGCTCCCTTGGAGCTGTCAACCATCCGTCACCAGAGTCCATGGGACCGATGACTCGAGGTCACGTCGGGCAGCTTGGGCGGGGGTTGCGTGTTCGTGTCCATCGGTTCCTTCGGGTCATTCGGGTCTTTCTGGTCCTTCATCTCGGTTCTGATCGGTATGTCTGTTCTCCTTGTCTTCGGGTCCGGGCTGGGGGCTCGGCGGTGGTAGTTGTTCAAGTCTGGGCTTGAAGGGCTGGGGCGAAGCTGCTCGGCGATGTCCCTGGGTGATGGTCCCGGCTTGAAGATGGCGTCGATGTTCCAAGGCGAGGATGGGGATGCCGTACTCCGCGCCTCCAACCAAATGTTACGAAGCGGCAAGCCGATGAAGACAGGAGACAGAACATGACCGATGACGATGGTAGATGACGTTTAATGAATGTTCGCGGGCCTAGCGCGAGCGCTCCTGCCCGCACCACTGCCCGCTTCTTCTTCCTTGTCGTCCGTAACAATATTCACGTAAACACCGATGAATCTGTGTCAGCACAGGCATCCGCTGCAGCTGTGGTCATACCAACTCAGAAAACGACTCTGCATTTCCTTTTGGGACATACCTCTACATCAACCGCTGCTGAACTTGTAGCCATTCGGGAATCTATTCGCTACATATGTGGGGAACCACCTCAAAAATGGTGTATATTCACGGACTCAAAGACTGCTTTACAAATTTTGGAAAACGTCTTACGCCACACTGCCTATCAGTCCCTCGCACTAAACATTATGGAGCTCCTCACATCTGCCTAGCTGCAAGGCCACAGGGTATTGCTTCAATGCATCCCTGCCCACTGCGGGCTCGATGGTAATGAACAGGCCAATTTTGAAGCGAAAAGCGCACTTATCAATGGCCTCCAAACAGCTGTGCCTTTTTCAAGAGCGGACACGACGTGCCTTCTTACGAGTTGTATGAAGAATGCTACAGCAGCTTACTGGGCCCAGCCAGACGCCCGACACATTCGTCTAGGAAGGATCGATCAAACATTAAAATTTTATGTTCCGCTTGATATTCCACGTCATCAGGCGTGCTTACTACATAGACTTCGTTTAAACGTGGCTTTCATGCACAAGTACTTACATTTAATTGGACAGATGGACTCGCCGGAATGTTCAACTTGTGGCATCCCAGAGACTGTGGACCATATATTATTGGTGTGCTCAGCGCATGCGTGCGAAAGAAGTGTGCTAGCCGCTTCCTTGACGCGTTTCGACATGAGGCCTCTGTCGGAGGAACTACTGCTGGGCGCTTGGCAGGACAAGGGGAATGGTGTCCAGGCAGTGCGTGCTCTTTGCCGTTTTTTGTGCGCCAGCGGACTTGATTCGCGCTTGTAAAACAAGCTACTGTGTCTGTTATGTATCTAATATGTCTTCTCTCACATCGTCACAAATTGGAGCTGCCTAGAAATGTGACCACCTCTAAGTTGGCAAACAAATAATATGATGCTAATTATATCTGTCCACCTGTCCGCATAGCGTACTTGAGAAACAAGTTTGATGTACTTGGGATTATTTATTGTAAAAAATCTGCAAACTGTCTAGATGACCCACGCCAAGCTGTTTTACTGATTGATCAAAATTGTAAAACAGCGCGAACAACGGTAGGCAAGAACGAAAAAGACACGGAACGAGCGCTGTTTTACAATTATGAACGTCTACCAACTTGCCCAAATGAACATTCTGCTTAATGATTGATTTGTACATTTTTCATGCCGACAAACCACAGCAGCCTACATTTGACGAGGCACTTTACAAGAATGGCGCTAGACTACACACAGAAGAAATAACACAATGGACATAGTTTAAAACAGAAGGAAGGATGACATAGGGAAACCGGCATTAATAAAGTTTGAGACAAGCATCATTGCACACAATCGAAAATTTGTGACAACAAATCAGGTAGAAAATATCCCTATCTCCGTGCTTTATGTAGAAAGAGAATACGTTGGCGTGATTAGCGCGGCCAGTTCGTATCGAACAAGCTGACACGTGACGTCACTGTGATGAAATTTACCAGCGTGGCATTTTATTTTCATCTTATAAAGAGAAGCGACACCCCGGTTTTCTGTGGGCTCATTTGGCTGTGCGCTATCCTGCTTTTCTTTCCCCTTTAGCTTTCAAGAAATGCAGATTACAAATATTGCTGGACACCTTATCAAAATACATCAAATGTGTTTCTATTCACAGGAATTTTGGTTTTATTGCTCACTGCTTCATCCAAGGGCGCAGATAACAATAAGCCCATTCACAAGAACTATGTGAGAATTATATTCTCGTTACTCTTCAGCAAATTGATGTATGTGTAATGAAAAGACAAAGTAAACTAAGCAGTTCCCTAGCCCGTTTCTTCATATTGTCACGACTCAAGCCACAGGGAGCTGTGAAGGCACACGTAGACGAGGACCTGAGAATAAGGTCGGCTTTTAGTTCCGATAACAGAGTCGAGCACTAGAGCGCCTCTCGAGCCAACAACCGCTTCGTCGTCGCCGGCACCTTGCACGGCGGCCGCGCGGCGCTAGGCACGTGACAATAGTTAAGCCTCACAAGTTCGCGGAAGGTATATCTGAGCGGTTCTTTATATTTAAGCCTCACAAGTTCGCGGAAGTTATATCTCAGCGCGAATTTTTCTAAGTTAACTGAATGCGCTGTACAGCAGTAAGATAAAAATATTTTTATTCGCAAGCAGAGTTCAACCAACAAACTTGTCCGGTTCCGGACGCTCTGTGCCGGTCATCTCCAGCAGAAGGTATCCGCCAAGACGCATGCACTTGAAACAGACACGAAAATCTTGTCGCGAATTCTTAGAAACTACTGGGTGCAAACAATGGACTCGCCTCCATCGCGCGATGGACACCTCCTACTTATTTTTTTTTTGTGCCCCACCCTCCCCCTCGCCCCTCATCTACACTTCGCCTCACAAGATATCTGCAGCACTGTGAAAGGCAGAGGAGCCCTTGCAATTGTGCTCCAAAGTGCCTCTCGCCCCTGGGCACTATATTAGAGAATAGTGCTCCTACTGTCACCCCCGCTCATTTGGGGGTAAGAGGTGCATAAGAGCACAACTGCTTATTGTCTTGCGCTTGATCTTGATTGGACCGGGTGCCTCTGCCTTTCGCAGTCCTGCAAACATCTTGTGACGACGAAGTATAACCTCAAATTCTTGTATGTTGAAGCAATGAAGACACCTGACAGCCCTACTGGTTTCCCGAAACTCCCCTGCTCTGTCCATGTTACTGTTCACGGAACGCGCTTTCCTCGTTTCGACGGTTTACTGATCATTGCTGCATTCTTTGCTCATTGCACCCCTTTCATCCTCTATAAACGATCCCCAAGCTGCGCGTTCCCTGTGTGCCTGCGCCAGCACTTTTGCACGCCGCGGCCGACTGAAAAAAATGGACGGTAGAACACGGAACGAGCCCCACGCTGCCATGGCATTGCTTTGCTAAGCAACTCGGGGGATAAACTGCAAATAATGATTGGTGACCTAGATAGGAAAAGTAAAAAGGTGGGCTTGAAAATCAATATGCAGAAGACTAAGGTAATGTTCAACAGCCTCGGGAAGGAACAGCAGTTTACATTAGGTAGCGAAGTACTGGAAGTAGTTGGCGAATGTGTCTACTTAGGACAGGTAGTAACCGCAGATCCGGACCATGAAAAGGAAATAACGAGAAGAATAAGATTAGGATGGAGCACATTTGGCAAGCACTCACAGGTTATGACTAGCAGCTTACCGGTATTGCTCAAGAGGAAAGTATACAACAGTTGCATCTTACCTGTACTCACCTATGGGGATGAAACGTGGAGGCTAAGCAAGAGAGTTCTGCTTAAGTTGAGGACAACCCAGAGGGCTATGGAACGAAAAATGGTAGGGGTAACATTAAGAGACAGGAAGCGTGCAGAGTGGGTCAGAGAAATAACTCAAGTTACCGACATTCTAGTGGAAATTAAGAAGAAATGGACATGGGCAGGACATGTAGTGCGAAGAGAGGATAACCGATGGTCGCTTAGGGTAACAAACTGGATTCCAAGGGAAGGCAAGCGTAGCAATGGGCGGCAGAAAGTTAGGTGGGCGGATGAGCTAGGTTAAGAAGTTCGCAGGGGTCAAGTGGATGCAGCTAGCACAAAACCGGGTTAAGTGGAGAAATATGGGAGAGGCCTTCGCCCTGCAGTGGGTATAGTCTGGCTGATGATGATGATGATGAGAACACGGATGTGCCTTTTCGACCCAAGACTGTCCTCTGTGAGCTCCACCAAATTTTTACATGCCATCAATACGCTTATCAGCACTAGCTTCCTAATGAGTGAGTATATTTCTTGGTTCTATTTTAAAAGTTTTATTTTGTACGCACATTCATGGCCTAAACTTTTGCGAGCTGCAGAATGCAAAACAAAAATAATAATTTATCGCTGCATAGTTACCAAGGGTACCCAAAAGTTCGCGTATTATTTCAGTAGATGAGACTCTCATTTGTAATTATTAATTTTTGATTTTTAGCAAGCTCTTTGCGTGATTGGAACAGGATTTTATTTCTTTGTTTTAGATCCCGAGTCTATCTCTTTTTTTTCTTTCATGTACGCGTAGGTATGGTCTTAGGCTGAAATAGCTGAAATGTTTCCAGAGAAGACAGTCATATATATATGCTTCTACAAAATTTTCGTGCTCCACGCTCTTGTACACCATGCCTGAGGGGCCGCATACAAATGCAAGCGATTCGTAAGTTTACATGGAGCCGTTTTTCATTTTTACGCCAGTACCGTACAGGTCATCGCTAACAATGGTCGACAGAATTGCTTTTCGCTCAGCCTCAGCCTACTTAAGTTCGGAGTATTTCCCAAAATTAGGGCTCCATTCGCTGTAATTATTTGTTTTAAAAGTACGCAGATGTCATTGAGTGAACATTATCATTTTCTGGAATAAAATGCTGTAGTTTGGTGGGAATTTCACAGCATCAAGGCTGTTTTGTACGACCTTTGTTTTCGCGTCTGCTTTTCAAAAGAAAATTATTTTTACTATTCTAATCACACGCGGAGCGTACAATTACGCGCGGATGTGTTACTGCTTCGCACTCTTGATCAGTAAGTATTTGTTGTACACATAGAATGCGGTTAGCTCCCACATATTTTATGACCAGAAATGTTTTTACTGATCCGTTTCTGCATAAAGGTTTCATTTCTTTTTTGCTTGCAATGCCCATCTGATCTTAAATTCTGATTTCAGTGTCAGCACAATTTCCAGTTATGCAGTCCATTCCTCCGGCGACTGCAATACAATACCTTGAGTATCATCAGCATCGATGCTGTAATGAAGCATGAAGAAGAAAGAAAGCAAGCATTTAGGCACTTGGAACCTGTGTGGAGCGGTAGCAGGTGAGGCTTTTTATTGTAACCCGCGCTAACCGTGTCAGTTCTGGAGGGAGAAGAAGAAGTTCTGCGGAGTGCGCGTGGTTCTGGGACGCCGCTGCTTTTGCCTGGTCAAGCGCCTGCTCTCTGCCTCCTGTGCCTCAACCCCGTCCTTTGACCCTGTCCTTCTGGACTGCCGTCCGGGTAGTGATAGAACCCATGACGTTCTGTGGAGGTGCGGGGTAAATGCATCACAGCCCCTCGAAACCCGCTACTCTGAGTTCGCCCCCAAGTCTCAGCCGCCGCCCCTTCGACGAGGAGGCCGAGATACGTGCCAGCCGGTGACTTCAAGGGCTTGCTCCTGAATTTGGTCTGTTGCCGAACTCAGGCTCTTCACTACTCACAATGGCCCGGAGTACCACAACCCAATGTCAACAGACGGACTCGTTTCTCGCACCGTCCGTGGTGTACCTACCGATGGCTCCTCGAGCGGCTGCCACGTTCCATGGCGATGCCTCCGAAGATGTGGAAGATTGGCTGGAGCAGTACGAACGTGTGGCCCGCCACAATGGCTGGAATGCCGAAAACTGTCTTCAGAATTTGTATTTCTGCCTGGCTCGGCACTGGTTCGAAAACCACGAGGCCTTCCTTACATCCTGGGACACCTGTAAGGAAGAGCTGCGACGGACGTTCGCCAATCAATATCGGCGACAGCGAGCAGAAGACCTTTTGCAAACGAGAGTACAACGGCCCGACGAAACTGTAACGAGGTTTGTTCAAGACGTCCTGCGACTTAGCTCCCGTGCCGACCCCCGTGCCACCGAGGAAAAAAAGGTGCGTGCACTCATGCGGGGCGTCAAGAGTGACATTTTCGGCGGGCTTATTCGTGATCCGCCGACTACAGTGGCACAATTTGTAAATGACGCGACGAACATCAAGCGAGCCTTGGTTACGCGAGCGGACCATTATCGTCGCCTTGCTGGAGGTCCCAGCGTTTCGAACCTTTCAGCTGCTCGCTTTCCTGTTGGTTCTCTCGACACCGCAAACCTACGCGAGATCATCCGCGAAGTTGTACGCGAGGAAATACGGCAGCTGCTTCCACCTGCTGATGGTACGGCATCCTGCGCCCTCACGGACGCTGTCCGCGAAGAAGTACAACGTGCCCTTTATCCACAGTGCTCCGTTGCTTCTTCACCTACTCAGCCCATTGAGACGTACGCGTCCGTTGCTAGTCGCCCGCCGCCGCAGCAGCCACCACCGCCGCCTGCTCGCCGTCAGTACTTGCCTGCACAACCCCGTATCCCCGTGTACGATCTTCGTCCGCAGCAGCAATCGATGAGCAAGGCTGACGCGTGGAGGACAACCGACTAACGCCCACTATGCTTCCACTGCGGAGAAGCAGGCCAAGTCTACCGTCGCTGCCGTTACCGCGAGCTTGGTCTTCGCCGTTTCCAGCGGAATGCTCCCCGCCCGGAGTTCGGCGAGCAACCCCGCGACATTGCGGATTATCTGCGCCGTTCACCACAACCCGACCGGTCTTCACGTCGCGACCTTCGCTCGACACCGTCCCGCCGGTACGATTCTCCCCTTCGCAGCAATCGACGGCAACGCGTGTCCGCTCATCGGGAAAACTAAGCCCGGCGACGTCTGGAGGAAACGTTGCCGAACCCGTTCCTGTTAAAGAGCCTCCACGTTTCTCGGCCCGCTCCCCCACGCGAACCGACGATCAACCCGACGACCTTCCCGACGAACTTCGCGCCGAACTTCTCGCCGAGCTTCCCGCCGAGCTTTCCGACGAGCTTTCTGACGAACTTCACGACGAACTCCCCGACGGAGCTTCCGACGACCGTCGCGCCACAGTGTACAATAACCTCAATGTTGTGATCGACGGATGCGACGTGACGGCACTCGCTGACACCGGTGCAGACTGTTCTGTTATGAGTGGGGAGCTATGCCGCCGACTTCGCAAGGTAACGACGCAGTGGGATGGCCCCAATATCAGAACCGCTGGAGGCCACCTCGTGAGACCAATCGGCAGATGCACTGCTCGTATTGAGATTAACGGTCTCAGGTGCCCGGTTACCTTTGTTGTACTATCGAAATGTTTCAGAGACATTATTCTCGGCATAGATTTTTTGAGTGATTGCAGCGCTGTAATCGACTTTACCGACCGCCGCCTCATGCTTCGTCAACCTCGATATACCTCGGCGCAAACAAAGCCTCAAGTTTGCACGGCACGCGTCTTGGCGGAGCACGTAACCGTACCGCCCCAGTCTAGCGTATTTCTCCCTGTCACGTCCGACCACGTTGCTTCTGGCGAAGTTCTGCTGGAAGGAAGTGCTCAACTGCTTCTTGAATGGGGTCTTGGTGTTGCTCGAGGTATCGCGCAGCTGGATACTGGCTGCGTACACGTCGTAGTCACCAACTTTTGTGGAACTCCACAGCGCCTTACGAAAGGCACGGCTCTGGGTACCATGGAGAGCATTACCGCCCCTATTCAAGTTGTTGCCCTGTCCGAAGGTGCTTTCTCCTCCTCTTCACAGCAGAACGATGCACCTTTGGGTGTAAGCATTGCACCTAATCTCTGTGTGAGCGATAGGACCAAATTGATAGCGCTGCTTGCAGAATTCCAAGACTGCTTCTCTACGTCATCCGGAGTTCGCCAGACGACCATTGCCAAACACAGAATAATTACCGATGACACTGCTCACCCTGTTCGTAAGTCGCCTTACCGAGTTTCTTTCAAAGAACGTGAAGTTATTCAGAACCAAGTGCAAGAAATGCTGGCCGACGATATAATCCAACCCTCGCACAGTCCATGGGCAGCTCCAGTGGTACTAGTAAAGAAAAAGGATGGCACTTTTCGATTCTGTGTTGACTATCGCCGTCTCAACAACGTCACCAAGAAGGATGTTTATCCCCTTCCTCGCATTGATGACGACATGCCCGTTACTTTTCATCCATAGATCTTAAAAGTGGTTACTGGCAAATCGAAGTTGATGAGCGCGACCGAGAGAAGACTGCTTTTATCACCTCGGATGGTCTATATGGGTTTAAAGTGATGCTGTTCGGCCTCTGTACCGCCCCAGCAACCTTTCAGCGCGTTATGGACACCGTCTTGGCCGGACTGAAGTGGCAAACTTGTCTGGTCTACCTTGACGATGTTGTAATCTTCTCAAGCACGTTCTCCGATCATCTTCTTCGCCTGAGAGCAGTACTACAAGCTATAAGAAGCGCAGGCCTCACTCTGAAGCCAACAAAGTGCAAGTTTGCCTACGATGAATTAAAATTTCTTGGCCACATCGTCAGCAGCGCGGGTGTTCGTCCAGATCCCGATAAAACAGCCGCCGTCACCTCCTTTCCTACACCACCGGACAAGAACGCCGAACGGAGGTTTTTGGGCCTCTGTGCTTAATATAGGCGCTTTGTTCCCAATTTTTCTCATGTCGCTGCACCACTTACTCATCTCACGAAGGAGAACGTCGCCTTCCAGTGGTCGGATGAACAGCAGCGTGCATTCGACCGCCTTAAACAAAGCTTACAGACCTCCCCTGTACTCGGGCACTTTGACCAGGACGCCGAGACTGAAGTTCATACAGACGCCAGCAACAAGGGCCTCGGAGCCGTGCTCATTCAAAAACAGAATGGGACCGAGCGTGTGATCGCTTACGCAAGTCGAACATTATCGAAGGCGGAGACCACACAGATGCTGGCTGCCTCTGGAGAGCCCCTATAGAATCAGCATCTGACGGTCAAGACGACGAGTGTGAAGATGCTTTTATAGGTACCATAAGCACAGTCGATATGGCAGCACGGTAGCGACACGACACTGAACTCCGTGAAGTAATCGCCCATCTGGAAGGTCAAGAAGGCACCATTCTACGCGTCTTCTTGCGCGTTCTACCCGAAATTACGTCTTCGCAACAATGTGCTATACAAAAAGAGCTTCGCAGCGAGTACGAGGTCTTGGCTACTGGTTATTCCGGCTGACCTACGTAATGAAATTATGGACGCCTGTCATGACGACCCAACTTCCGGGCATTTGGGATACAGCCGAACACTCGCACGAATTCGTTCCAAGTATTACTGGCCTCAACTTACTAAGACGGTTCGTCACTATACCAGGACCTGCCGCGAATGTCAAAGACGTAAGACTCCGCCCGTACAACCCGCAGGACATCGTCACCCTATTCCGCCGCCTATGACTCCGTTCCAGCAGGTAGGCATGGACCTGCTCGGACCTTTTCCTATGTCCAACTTGGGACACCGCTGGATTGCTGTTGCTACGGATTACCTCACACGGTATGCTGAATCGCGAGCTTTACCTTCTGCAACAGCGGCTGATGTAGCGAAGTTTTTCGTCGAGTCCTTCGTCCTGCGTCACGGTGCTCCCGAAGTCTTGATCACCACCGCAAAACTACCGCATACCACCCCCAAACGAATGGGCTCACTGAGCGCCTTAATAAGACTATGGCCGACATGATATCTATGTATGTGGACGTCGAGCACCGTGCATGGGACGACATTCTTCCCTACGTAACTTTCGCTTATAACACCGCAACTCAGGAAACAACCGGGTTTTCGCCGTTCCGCCTGGTGCATGGCCGAGAGGTGATTACCATGCTTGACTCCATGCTTCCCCATGAGCCGGAGGCCTACTCTTACGACGATGTCCATCCAACTGGTAACCCAGCACGCGGAAGGAGCGCGACAGTTGGCACGACTACGCATCCAAGACCACCAGCGCGTCAATGCACGCAGGTACAACCTCCGGTATCATGAAGTTCATTTTGCACTTGGTGATAAAGTGTGGGTGTGGACTCCCGTTCACCGTCGCGGTCTCAGCGAGAAGCTGCTAAAACGTTACTTTGGCCCATACGAGGTCGTTCGCCGTATAAGCGACGTGAATTACGAGGTGATTCCGATTGTTCCAAGCACATCTCGTCGGCCCCCTCATCCTGAAGTGGTGCATGTGCTTCGCCTCAAAACTTACTGTAAACGCTAGCACCACGTATTCTGACTCTGAGCTCTGCTCGATTTAAGGTTTCAGTTACGCTGGAGCGCGCATCGGGACGATGCGTCTTTCAGGGGGAGGAGTAGTGTAACCACCGTGTCAGTTCTGGAGGGAGAAGAAGACGAAGTTCTGCGGAGTGCGCGTGGTTCTGGGACGCCGCTGTTTTTGCCTGGTCAAGCGCCTGCTCTCTGCCTCAACCCTGTCCTTTGACCCTGTCCTTCTGGACTGCCGTCCGGGTAGCGATAGAACCCGTGATAATATAAGCTAGTCATACTTCACTTCAGCTTATAAAAGTCCTGCTTTTTTTAATGACCAGCGCTCAGTACCTTCTACTACTCCTGTTTCTCTTCTTTAGCGCATAACAGGTGTCCAATGCCTCTTAGCAGTCGAGCAGTTTCAGTGTGTCTCTTTTCCATGAAACTGCGCTATAATTATTCCTCCATGGACCTCTTCACGTGTTTTTTGGCCTTAAATTCCGTTGCTGCACACGAACTTTGCCATGCGCCTGAAAGAAATTACGTCAATGTGTCCATTCATTTTGTCCCCGTTAATCGTGTGTTATTGCGCGACGTTCGATATGGCTCGTTCTCGACCCCGAAAGCGCTTCGCTTTTTGCATTAGAAGGAAATACAGCAGGAATGCAACCTGCCACATGTTTATTAGCCACAGGTCTTCAAAAAAGGCGTCAGTTTCTCCGCTGCAGTTTCTGTCGATCAGAGCTTCATGGAATGTCGCAAAATATTCGTGCACAGATCGGGCCCCAGGGAAAGCTTTAACACTGCACCGTACGGCGTGGAAACCTAGCAGGAAAACTGTGTCGTATGATATCTCTGCGTCCATCACAAGTACCAATGCTGTGTGGTATAAGCGGCAGAAATCTTTCTTCGATGCTGATTGTAGCACATCGCAAAAGAATACGACATTATTTCAGTAAATAAAAATGCATTCTGCGTCCTCCTCTTTGCTAAACAAACACTGCGTTCACCAAAGTACATAAATACCCTTTTCGGTTAGGCAGGCTTTTATTGGCAGAGCATCTGTGTGGAGGTGAAAAAAAAAAGTTTTAATTGCAGGCAAGAACCACATCTTTTTCACTCGCGTTAGCACGTTCCTCAGGGATGCGGCCATGAAAGATGAGCGATAAAAGAATACGGGGAAATATTATAATTAAAAATAGCAATAAATATTGAACAGGAGAGGCAGAATACTACGGGGGCAAAAGTCTCCAGGACGCATCATCAAGACTCGAAGCCAATAGCTCTCTTGTTAGCCGGTGTCCGGAGACCAGACTTCACAGTCTTAAGGTCGGACTCTCGAGCTTTGACATTAGCTTGTGAGGTCAAGAAATCGCCATAAAATGTGGTGAATTTGCTTTTGTGTCCTGGAAAAGTTTTTCCCCAGTAGTACATCGTACACTGTAAATAAAAAAAGAAAATAAAAAGTGCCTCATAGACCAAAATTTGCCCCTCTGTTGTATCTGGAGACGACCGCTTCAGCACGACGATTGGTAATTAAAAAAATTGCATAGCCATAAAGAGTGAAGTTAAATGGTATCCTGTTTCGACGTCCCCTAGTTGGTTGCTGCTTAAGTTGTGTCGTGTTAGATTTGACATTGTTTTCCTTTGAGTTTGAGCAAAATTCATGTTTATGTAATAATATTTAGATATAGTGGAAACCATTTTTAAAAGACTAATCGCGAACTATGTGCTTGTTGTCGGCATTATATAAAGAGGAACTGTGTTCGGACTCAAGCGGCGAAATATTTTATTTCTTGAGCAACATAAATATGAGGAAATACTCCAGCACAAGAGGCACTATTCAAAATTTAGCTTCATATGCAGCCAGTCCAAATGACCTACTTTTCCTTGAATACGGGCTGTTTAAAATTCCCGCTCGTGGAAAAGTAAGCTGCAGCCTCATAACCCTATCGACCAATCAGGAATTTTTCCAACACGTTTGGCGACTGCTGGTGCGATGCCAGGTTACAGCGGTTGCTTTTTGGACAAAAAGCAGAATATGCAGCGGCATAAAGCCACCAGCATATGACGACGTGTTTGACAGAACAGCTTTGCAAAGCCAACATCTTTATTGCACAAATGCAATCCGTTTATTTAAAATGTGCTTTACTGCGCTCTGGAAGCCTGTAAAGCCCTCAAAAAATAAGAACTACCTCCCTAAAATGTATCTCCTATTAAGTTATTCACATCGCTTCTTTCAGAGCTGTGGTGCACAAAACCGTTACTTTGGGAGCTTATCGCGTTCAACTACAGGAAAATTCACTCTCCGAAACGAGCAGTAAATCAACGGACCGTTATAATTGATGTCTATGTAGACCTTCAAATGTTGGTGTTGTAAAAACTCGAAATATAATTTATACTTCCCTTCTTTTACCTTCCCCTTAAAGTTTAAGTGCCTCTTTAGAATTATGGGCATTTGTCTGCCCAAAAACATTATGTATCCAAATACTGGGATTGCGTTAGCAACCACATAATGATCAGCACAAATTTTGGCATCAAAACGTTTGTGCATTATTCCAGCGTTGCACAGAACGTTTTGTCGCTATGCCTGCTAAGGCAGCCAGCCTCTTAGCGCAGCTAAAAATGTTTCCTGCCATTTGTAGCGCACTTCCATATACGCATGTTGGTTTCTCAAAAAAAAAAAAAAAAAAAAAAAAAAAAAAATATTTATAAACATATATATATATATATAGATATGCTCATTATTCTGTTGCCAAGCTGTTTCTGCAAGAATGTTTGGCAACTGATTTTCATCCGGAATAATACGTTCCATGATCAGGGTCACCCTGAAAACTTTTTCTAGGAATTGGAACTTTTTTTACAAAATGAACTATTCGATGCACTTCCTACCATGCGCACTCATTTCTGCAGCTATTGCGGAGCAAGTATTAGAGGAGAAGCTCCCTTGAAAATCATGACCAAAATGTTTGTAGCAAATGAGTTCTGTTCTAGGATATTCTTTCTGCTTTGGGCCCTTCTTTCTACAGCTGTTGTGGAGTAAGTAATACATAACTACCTAGAATAGTATGTGACTCATACAAAACGAAATCTCATTTAAGAGCACCTTTAGATGGCCTAAAGAAAGCTGAACTGTCATATATATTCTTTTTCAGAAAGATGTTATTTTTGCATATTGTATATATTGGTGCATTCGTGTCAGATAAAAATGAATGTTACTCCTAAGCAGTTCCACTTGCTATCAAAACGTTTTTAGGCAGACTGCTACAGCTTCGGGCATCTTTTCGATAAAGCTGCCAGTCATGATTCAGTTGTTATAAAAAGGACAAGTAGTGTTTCTGGAACCAAAGCTCCAACTGAAGTGCTGCTATTTTCCCAGTTATTGCTACCCTTAGCATGACCCTTGTTTTCCAAACATTTTGCCCATATAATATCATCATGAATATATCGCTGGTATCTCTATATACAAAAGATATGCATAAAAGCATAAATAGCAGTAACTTATGAAAGAAAAAGTTGGGCTTTCTGTGGGTTCTTCCTGACAGTGACACAGAAGAAACTGGGTGCGAAGTAAATTGTATATTGCGCCGGATATGGTGCAGCAACGCAAGGAAAACTGAATATTGTGGTTCCATGTTTAGCTATAACCGCTCCTCGTGAGGACGCTTTGGCCTCCTATTTTTATCATTGGTGACTGCGTATGAACCTTGTTGAAGATATGTTTATGTGTAGCAGTCTGCTCTGCGCATCTCACTGTCAAAAAAGTACCACGTAACTTTACGTTTTATTTACTTTCAACTAAAAATTAGTCGGCCCGTATATGAGCACTGCTCATATGAAGTGCAGGCATGCATATTTCATATGGCTCCAAAGTGCAATACCTGCAGAGAATGCGACTAGATGAAAGTATTACATCCTCTCTGCCTGCTTTTTTGTTTCTGGTTCATTGCCATTTAATTCCTGCCCAACGCATGCGCTGAGCACATGCAGCTGCGTACACTCCTACTTGACATATTTCTGTGGTCGCCGTGTTCGTTTGTGGATGTGGCCATTACACGTATGGATATCGGAATTCACAAGTTGTGCTGTCGTCTAGAGTGCATTGCTAGCCATGCAGTGCAGACTGCGATTCTCTTGTTCAATCTGCACTGAGGACTCTTGTTTTCGGCGTGGAATAACTAATAATTAGTGACAGACCTAAATAGATAAATATCTCCTCTTTTGCAACCCTCCAACACAACGTTTTGAATGGGAAGTTTTCGACCAATCCTGCTATCAGAATATTGTGGATTTCTGACCTTTTTCAGTAACGCGCATATATTGTGAATTTCTATCGAATCCCAAAATTCCAGGTGTCTTCAAATAACCGAAATATTACCCTAGGAAAAAAACCTTATGAGTTACAATAACCTCCACCGATTTCCCACTTTGAACTCATAATAAACTCATACAAATCTCATCCAATCTCATATATTTCTGATACGCTGAATAACGTTTGCATGAGTTTAGTATGATTAATCTGTATGAATTATTGCGAGTGATAGGGATTTTTCTATATACCGTGGTATTTCTAATGTTACTGCCTTCCTCGTGGTGCCCTCTTTCCATTGAGAACACTCCTATGAGTAATTATACAGCTTCTGAAGTTGTTTGACGTTTCGAAGGAGTAGAGGTCTTAGTGCAACTACAAACGAATGAACTTTTATGATGCATAAAATTCTTTTAGTTCCTGTCAGATGTAACGGGCTCTCCTGGAGTAACTATTGAGGCACTTACCTACTGAAGCCCATATGACATTTGCCGAGACGCGATGTTATGTTCTGCGCATAGGTGATTGCATAGTGCTTACACGGAATGAAAGATAACCGCCAGCGTATTTCAGGTTTCAAGCTTTTAGGCACTGAAACCGCTCTCCGTGGTCACAGGGTAAGCTCAAGGGCTATGGGATAAACGCAGAATAAATAAAACACTTAACAAATAAATGACACAAGGCCGTGAACATGCTTTGCACCTGTCGCAACACGCAGAAAAGTCTCCCTGGCCTCTGTGTTCATTATTTAAGGAATTGTCTTTGCCTGATATCGCAGGTGATAAACAGACTTACTCGCGCTAGGCATCACCGTCTTTATGAAGTTTCATTTGTGTACAAATTATTCCTGAAGAAAAACCACGTAGTCGCGTATTACTGAAAGTGAAAGTTTAAAGCGTGGGCTTTTGATTAGTAGAGGGAAATGTACAAGAAAACAGCCATTCGTTAACTTTGTTAGGGGAATTACCCTAGATGGATTTGAGTTTTAAAAATATAGTACTTTTTACCTTTCACTTCTGAGCAGCCGTTCGGCCAAAAGAGGGCTACACATCATTGTTAACAACTATCTGCAAAACGTTCCATAGCAGTTCTTCGTGGCTCAATAAGGATAAGGGTTCGAATCCCAGCTGCGGAGGCCGCTTTTTAATGGAGGTCAAATGCAAGGAGCCCGTGTGCTGTACGATTACGGTATACGTTAAAAAAACGCGGGTGGTCAAACTTTCCGGAGCCATTCATTACCGCATCTCTCATAGCATGTGTCGTTCTGTGACGTTGAACCCATAAATAAACATTCCTTCGCGGCGGCCTGTGTTCAGGTGGATGCTAATGAGTCGTTTCTCTATTAAATTACTTGCCTTGTACCTAGGAGAAGAAATGGGCTCGCCGACCGCAAAGGGTCGACCATCTGCCAGAGAAGTAACCCGAACCACTTCGAAATTTCTGAAACTCTACCGCACCCGACAAATTTTCGGAATGCTCCACAGTGTTTATGCGGTAAACAAAAGAACACGACAGAAAAGCTTCTCATCTTTGCTTTCCGCCTTGATCCTGACCATTCTCCTACTCTACCTCTCTCTGCGCAACAGGGCAATCAGCTCACACTGATGGCTAAGCTGCTAAGCTAAGCATTACAATGCTCTCTGTTTTGTTTTTTTTTTTTTCCAGGGCAGGAAACTGGCACTCTTCTTCAAGCAACCGAAATAGATGTCTTGAAATGGTAATGCTGTCTTTTGTTGCTTGTATTTAGGCGTAGCGAAGCACAGATCACGTTTTCACTTCCGAGTTAGTATAAACATCACATTGAATGAATTTTAATGTTCGTTTGGAATTTAGGCCGTGAATTCCTACAATGCAGACAGTTTTGAATGCAAACTTCAAGCCCTTATATATGTATATATATATATATAGATAAATATATCTTCATTAAGAGTAACAAGAATTTGAAAAATTTGATTATTTGGTGCACGGTAATGTTAAGCATTCCATAACAACGCTAATTATTAACCTCTGTTGTACCCAGTGAGACGATCGGAAGCTCTGGTTAAGCAAGGATACAAAATCGTCTGCCTGGTTTCTCTGCCAAATCGTTATCTCACTAGACCTCACCTCCCTAGCTCTGCTGCGCTAGTACAGGAAGCCTATCATAGCTGCGGCACGCCACGTGCTTAATCACTTGATTAGTGAAGTTATCAGGCGAGCGGCGGGCCCGCCTCTGCGGTGTCCCGCACAGCTGTGGCGAGTCGTGTGGTGACATATGGGGTCGCTCCCTTAGTTTAGAGGTCAAAAGGCATCTTTCGCGATCTTTAGAAAGGAGAGTGAGAGCACCGTTTTTAAAATATGGCCTCTTTTCTAGGTCTAATTAATGTAGAATATATGCAGCTGAAACGACAGTCTCATTTTGTGCTGGATTCAATTTATTCCCCTCCTCGCTATGCGAAAAACGACCGGTATTATATTTTAGCACTAGCACAAAGATGAACTCTTCATTTGAAGAACTATTAATCGGCATAAAATTCGATTTGGTTTGGAAGAAAATTAGCGTATCGGATGCCATTTCGTCCGCGCACACGAACTGAATTTATTTTGTACCGATGTATGTTTAAGTCTTCGTTGCACAGCTGCGTGAGTTGAAATCTCCCGGCACTCTGCATGACCTGCTACTTCATTCTCGTGAAAATATGTTCCTGTGTGGCTTTTATTGCGTTCTGGACTACCCGTGTGCACACGCATAAGAAAGCGGATGAAAACTTTTGAACACTCGAAAACACCGCGGGAAAGAGTGACAGTTTAGCTGGGGCAATGACCATTAGCCATGGGGTTAAGCTTAGTCATGGCAGCGTAATTACCTCTATCTTCATTGTGGTCCTCTGTTCGTCGATGATTTAATACGACAGAGTAAGCTCGTTCCGTAGAAGAGCTGCCTTGCCTAGTTTCGGCTCGGGGTTTTTGGAAGTGATCGGAAACTGGAATATTTGCAGCCCAGATGGTGTCATTTCTTTTAGGATGTAGATTACTTGTCGTCCAAAGAGAGAAACAGCTACTCCGCCTTCTTTTATTCAAATCACGCCGCTAGGCGTCCACAGTTATTAAACATAGTGACCAGGACAAGGTTGATTTGATGCAGCATATTTGTTCATTGCGGCTGGTACATCAAACGTTTATAGTGCTTGAACATACCCTTCAGTTAGGAACCTGCTGTTATAAGTTTGGCTATCTATGTTGTGATCTCTTGATGGCTATTCCCGAGTTTAGTCCCAGTAATGAGCCAGCCCGCAAGCACAGGTACACAAGCAGTCGCAAAAAGGGTTGGAATATTCATGCGAATCTCTCTGATCTTTTCGTTATTCAGGTGGTAGTGGAATGACACTAAATGTTTCAATCAGTGTTTCCATATCAGCATCACCTCAGTTCCGGAGGCATGCCTTAATGTTCCTTTCATAATAGCGCTATGAGAGCATTCAACGGGTGCAGATTGTTTCTGCCAGGTAAATGATGAGACCACATCTCAGAACCGTATACAAGAAAGTTTTACACAGATATGCAAGATATTATGATGTGGCATTAACACAATTTACGCGGTTACCTGCTTTGATGGGATCCTATTATTCAACAATTACATAAATAGCTACGCCCAATGTGCGGACGCAGTAAGCATGTCGTGTTTGCTGTTCATATATTTGTGGACATTCCATTGTAACGGACGTTACGAAAAAATTAAAATTGCTCAGGGGCTCGGCGCTTGCTTCGCTACGTACCTAGATTTGACGGATACAAAGCCTTCATCTGCCCTGTATAAAGATACAGCTTCGTCGATTGGAATAAGCATGGATTCGTGTATGTCGTAAAATAAGTATTAATAAATAATACTCCTTATGTATTTCTCAACGATGGCAGTATCTGTGGGGCCTGTTGCATGTTTTATGTCGCCCAACTTTTTCGTCATCGACCCTGAAATAATGACACCACTAAACTACCTTCAGCAAATATACCTCATCGAGGTCATCCGGAGAATAATTTAACTATCCCTTAAATTATTCTTAGAAGAAACTGCTACAAAATAAAGAACTCACCTTTCATTCCACCAGTCTACGAATACCCCTAAGCCGTCTGCATTAGGGCCCCTCTAGGGAATGTTGTGTGGCGCCAGCTGTATTTTAAATCCGATGACCAAGTGTCATGGTTCGTAGATAACCACATCAAGAGGGGAAATATTCCCCTTTGTTTGTAGGGGTGAGCGATTGAAGACCGAAAGCTCCAATATTGAAAAGAATGCTGAACATAGATTCCGAGTGAGTGAGTGATGAGTGAAAAAACTTTATTGAGGTCTTTTGGTTAGTCTCGTAGAGTCTTCCTGCAGCCGCTTCTTCGCCACCGTTGGAGACTCCTTAGCACGGGTGGTTCCCTCATTCCAGGGCTCCACTGGTCCTGGCTACCTCGCATGCGTGCTGCACCAATGCCCTTTGGGCGGTGAGCTCGCAGCTGGTTAGCAGGCCCTCCCAATGCTCCGCACTCGGGTTAGTTTGTTTGTGGAAAGTGTAGTTGTGTTTACATTCCCATGTGACGTGGTATAGGGTCGCACTGTCTCCGCACCAGGGGCAGCTATCTCTATACTGTGTGGGAAACATTTTGTTTAGAATGTATAAGTTGTGGAAGGTGCCAGTCTGCAGTCTTCTCCAGCTGGTCGCTTCTTCTTGTATGAGTCGCTTGTGGGGCGGAGGGTATTTTAACCTGCTGCCTCTGTAGTGATTTAAAATATCTGCGTACGTCGGGTCCACCATCACGGGGTCCACGAGGTCTTCTGTCAGCAAGGCTCGGTGCGTGATTTCGCGAACCAGGCTGTCTGCCCTTATGTTGCCCTCTATGTTGGTGTGCGCCGGTGCCCAGAAAACTACTTGTGTTGCTTCATAGCCCGAGGCTCCTGCGCCGAGGAGAATGCGTAGGGCCTCCCTGCAGATCCTTCCTTGTTGGAACCTTCTGCAGGCTGTCTTGGAGTCTGTTATTATAACCTGTGATTCGTTTCTTCGATAGCCCTCGGCCGCTGCGAGTGCCACAGCGATCTCCTCTCCGTCTACTACCGATCTTCCTCTCGCGGATGCGCAGCTGATCGTGTTGCCTGAGCAGTCAACCACCGCTGCTGCTATCCTCGTGTTGGTGCTGTATCTGTCTCTCGGGTATAGCCCTGCGTCTGTATATACTGTATATGCCTTTTTAGCTAGGTGGTTCTCCACGTATAGATTCCGAAGACGCAGGCGGCTGAGACAGTAGAGTGGATCTGCGCACACAGAGAATGGTAGTCACGAGTGCTACGCGACGGGTGGCTGCCATGTTTATGGTATGGAAGAACGTCTATTGCGAACAATTGGTCAAGTATAAAAGCTGCTGCCTCACGACGGGTGCCCACAAAGGTACAACACGTAGACGCATGCTTTTCTCAAGGAGCGCCAAATTGGCTGAGCGGAGAATAAAGGCAACTACAAACTGTTTGGGAAGAGTACTGTTAGGGTAAGTGGAGGAAATGTGTACTGCTCTTCACTTCCGTTTGATGGACCTATGCACTGCCTGTCAATGTTTCCTTCCCTCACTGCAGAACAATTAAAATTCCGTCTTCGGACTGGTCATTCGCCTCCAAAAGACTGGATAATGTTTTTATTCGTTGCATGCATGTTTGTGTTAGGTTTGCCGTCATTTCTTATCGCATCTAATCTGCCCCTGAATGGTGTCATATATTGTAAATTTTTCCCTCCTGCCCAAGCCTCTCTGCGCAAAAATGGGTGTCCGACATAAAAAGAACAGTGAGGGGGCTTCTCAAAACTTTATATAATGTGCGAAAAGTGCATTGAACGTCTCAAAACTATTGACTCGCCGCGTAAAATTGGTAGGAATAACATGGAATGCCACTGGTGCAGCGCGCAGAATTTTCGGACGAATACAAATAATATAAACAATGCAAAAAAAACGCGTGCCAGTGGAATTGCATGAAACAGGTTCGGAGTGCTACCTGATGCCGCTGAACACCTCCGGCAACGCACTCTCTCAGCAGACCCGGAGTTGGCCACCATCGTGCAGTAATTGACGACAACCTCCCATGAATATTCTTATAAACCGCCAGCCCTCAGTCACCAGCGGCTGCGGAGCAACTGACCACGGCAGCAGTCAGATCTGTGACACAGCTGAGGGTGCTAACAATTTCTGGCTCCGACAACTGGCCGACATTGGAAAAGTGACACTGGCAACGTTTAATGCTAGAACCATAGCTAGTGAGGCTAGTTTAGCAGTGCTGCTAGAAGAACTAGAAGGTATGAAATTGCAAATCCTTGGTGAGGTCAGAAGGCTAAGTGAGGCATATACTTTATTGAAAGGATGACATGTACTGTGTTATCCAGGTTTTCCG
The DNA here is from genome assembly GCA_023969395.1 of Amblyomma maculatum. NCBI lineage: Eukaryota > Metazoa > Arthropoda > Arachnida > Ixodida > Ixodidae > Amblyomma > Amblyomma maculatum. Next base: position 70,455 of record JAJIZL010044828.1, read on the forward strand.
GAGAGACGAGAACTAAGAGTAGGTCGCTTTGTTAGTAAATATATAGCTTGTAATATAGTTAAATTCTCTATCATTAATGAGAGTGTATCCGGCATCGTAATCGAGCTAAATAAGGGGTATAATCTGAACATTGTAGAGACATGCGCAACTACATGTAGTCATGATGACCAGACAGTCGAAGCGTCTATGAAGATGTAGAATCGGCAGTGAGAAAACACGTTATAACGTACTGATGGGCGAATTCAATGCCAAGGAAGGTAGAAAGAAAGCTGGAGGTCATGCACTGTGTAATTATCACATTGAGTAAAGAATCAGCAATAGGAGCTACTTTTTTATTTTGCTGAACGCAATATTTAAATAATCATGAATATCCTCATCAAATGGAAGAACCGGAAGGGGACATGGAAGCGCCCTAACAGGGAGACTAAATATGAAATTGATTTAATACTGTGTTCTAACCGCGGCATTATGCAGGACGTAGAGGAAATCGGAAAGGGGCGAGAAAGTGCCCGCAGGGTAGTAAGGTCTTGAATTAATCTGGATTTGAAGAGAGAGCGGAAGAGATTAGTGAAGAAGCCCTTCAACAAATTAGCGGCGAGGGGAATCTAGAATTCAGGCTCTCGCTGCAGAATTGATATTCAGGGCTAACGGAGGAAGCCGAAATTATCCTACAAGCAATGAACAATAATTTCAGAGATTACTCAGTTAGGGGTAAGAATAGGGAGTAGAACTGTTATAGAACCGCCGGTAAATTACATAGGGAGACGGAAGATTTGATTAAGAAACGGCTACGTATGTAAGCATCCAATGCAACAGACAGGATAGAACCTGCAGAGATATCAAACCTAATCAATAGTTGCAAGGTGGCCGACAAAGGAAGTATAACATAGGGAAAATTGAGCTAGCTCTAAAGAATAGTAGTAGCTTTAAAACGGTAAAGAGGAAATTATACACAGGCAAAAATCAGATGTATGGACTGAGGGTCAAGCCGGGTAATGTCTTTACTAACATGGACAAGATAACCAACGTTGCCCAGGAGTTCTATACGGACGCCTACAGTAGCCATAACAGTCAGGACAAAATGAAATTGGTTGTAATTAAGAGCATTCAGATATTCCGCCAGTAACTTTGCCCGAGGTTAACAGGGCCTTAGTAGCTTCGAAAAGGGGGAACTGCCCCTAATGATAAATGATCTAGACAGGAGAAGCAGAAAAAGTAGGCCTAAGATTAATATACAGAAGACTAAGGTAATGCTTAACAGCCTCGGAAAAGGAAAATAGGTAGCGAAGCACTGAAAGTGGTATGCGAATATGTCTACTTACGGGCATGTAGTGATCGCAGGTCCGGACCACAAAATGAAAATGACTAGGAGAAAAAGCTTGGGATGGAGCGCATTTGGAAGGCACTCAAACATTATGACTGGCAGCTTACCGATATCACTCAAGAGGAAAGTGTATAACAGGTAGATCCTACCAGTACTGACCTATGCGGTTGAAACATGGAGGTTAGCAAAAAGGGTTCTACTTAAGTTGAAGACAACACGGAGGACCATAGAACGTAAAATGGTAGATGTAACGTTAAGAGATAGGAAGTGTGAAGTGTAGGTTAGGGAAACAACTCAGGTTACTGATATTCTTGTCGAAATTGGGAAGAGATGTGCATGGGAAGGACATGTAGCTCGCAGAGAGGATGACCGATGTTCTCTAAAAATGTCCAAGGGAAGTAAGTGTAGCAGGGCGTGGAAGAAAATTAGGTGGATGGATGAGATTAATAAATTCGCGGGGGTCGATTGGATGCGGCTAGTACAGGACCCGGTTAATTGGGGACGAATGGTAGAGGCCTTTGCCCTACAGTCGGTATAGTCCAGCTGATGGTGATGATAATATTAATGAAAGTAATATTAACCCTAATTTTCATTTCGATCGTTGTATGTTGACGAAGGCGGGAGAATAAAGGCGCTTAATGCTTGTCAAAATTCTAACCCCCTCTACAGCAACTGATGCATTACAAGGACTTCTAAGACATGCTTCCTTTTTGCGAGCTTTGAAAATATAAAGAAATGTTACACAAGCATTCAAGCGCCTTGAAAGTCAATAACGTTTCTACAGCAACATCAAAACCGCCAAAGGAAATTGACGAACATTTCCCTGCAGATATTTACTGACTATCCAACATGATTATAGCACGTTAGTCACATATGAAGTGGATTGTATGTGCGTAACTTGAATTAGAGTTATTTTAAAGGTTGTCCAGCCTAATCGCATTAGCGTCGAAGGCTACACAGCGGCTGCGATATGAAAAACGCTGCTGTTGAGAAATAAATGTTATCGAGATTAGCCAAAAAATCTATGTTGAGAAATTATTCTATTGTGCTGCAGGGGATGGAAACCATGACATTCTGATTGTCGAAATATTTTTGTTCTTGTCTTTACTTTGAAAATTGCTGTCTTTATTCTTCCTATTTTGTTTTCTTCCGCGAACTCAGTGCCGACCAGGCGTCATCACTCATTGTCCCTTCGGCTGTGGGTGCTACGGGGAGCCAGGAAGTCGTTGGTACGGAGTGTGCTTCAGTCGTGATGGTCCGTTCCCGGATGACTTCGATAAAAGGTTTCTTGGACCTATACGGAAACGCCGGTCGTCTATAAAGAGAAGGGCCACCTTTCATTAAAGAGATACTCCTAGTGCTTTCAAGTGTACTAATTTGTGTTCTTAAGCAGCAGCGGTAATTATGTACGCTTTGAGTTGCACGAATTGAAACAAAATTGCTGTTTATTTACACGTTCAGGAACATGTTTTTTCACATGAAGGCCGATGACGCGCAGTTGGGAGTTAACATTGCAGTGTATTCAGTATTTACACTTGTTTGTCTCAAAGTAATACTAATATAAGATGTGAAATTAGTTAATGAAAGGTTCGCATTCCTCTAGAACGCAGTCGGTATTTAAATGTGGAGAAAGGCATCTTATTCTGCCGATCGCTGACAATTGCCGAAGCAATGCCCAACTTGCTTCCACATTGGAACTAAACGCCAAATATGGTAAATGATAAACATACTTCTTTATCTTTGTAAGAGTGCAAGGAGGTATTTTCAGGGAGCAGGGATGTTGCGAGATGTTTTCTCACTTTGGTGAGAAAGAATTGGATTCGAATTAAAGAACGCCTAAGGTAAGATGGATTTTGGTCGCATCTGCCGTTACCTGAATTTAGCGTAAAGGCACGCTCAACTGATATAGTTCGCAGAAGCGCTGATTAATGCTACTCTAGAGCAAAGCGTCATCAACATCATGTTTGGAATGAAGCGAACGCACGGAAGCTGTCAGAGAAAGACACAAGTAGTAAAAAATATTCTCCATAATATAATTTTCATTTATTTAGAATTTAGGACATACTACGTTACCTTATGTTAAGAGGTTTCTGTTACCGCATTCTTGTGGTAGAAACATTCTTCCTGGAAGAGTATCTATGTTCACGTTCTCAAGCAGTACCGGCCGCGACTCTAGGTCACCCACTTTGACTAAAGCGAATTAGAATTTTCTGCCAGCCATCGGTGTAAATCCTTCCGTATATTTACCCTCATCGCGTCGTTACCAGGTAGACTGGCGCCGAGATGTAAAACAGTGGAAATGGGGAGAGTGTACGAACATGTGCGTCCTTTATGCTTACGGAGAGACCGCTGTATGCTTGACTGCGTACCTTCTTACAAAGCCGCTCTAGCAGTAACTTTTATACCCTATCACTGAAAGCATCTTTGTTTCTCTGCAACCCACTTTCAACAATATCGCTCATGACTGCTGTTTCCACTGATTAAGGCAGCTGATAAGGTTGGCAGCACACTTAAGACGGGAATTGACCAGAGCAAAAGCTCCTGTTCCCAATTTTGCCACTGTCTCTCCTTTAGAAAGAAACGAATTTGTTGGTAGCTATTCTCTTAGAACATTCCGGAGGATGGGAATCGTGCTCACCCACATCCTTCGTGTGCGAGACCGGCACGCTTTTCCGACACTTTCTAAGCACATTTATTGACTTGGTGTAAAATAATAATAATAATTGCTTCACAGGAAACGAAACGTTCAGTCACACTTGCTGCGGTGAGCACCTCAACCGCGCTGTAAGGATAGGAAAGTGGGAGTAAAAGTGGAAAGCGAGAGGAACAGGAGCCATAGTGAAGGACTACGGTGTATTTTCGACCACCTGGGGATCTTTAACGTGCATTGAGATCGATGGCACACGGACGCCTCTCCGTTTCGCCGCCATCAAAACGCAGCCGCCGGCGGTCGTGACCGAACCCGGGAGCTCTGGCACAGTAGTCGAGTATCTTAAGCAGTTTTTAGCGTCTTCGTCGTCGTTGGACACTGTCAAGATTCACGCATAAACAAGTTTCACCTACCTCAGAGCTTCTGAGTTTTCAAACAGTATGAGAACAAGGGTTGAACTCCTACCCATGGCGCCTGGCTCCTGTCAATGTGGTTG